>CAIGRB010082577.1:16607-36874 GCA_903798255.1 Fraxinus quadrangulata | reverse complement strand
CCGATAGCTTTGTAAATGATTGGATTGTACCATAAGTCAATCACGATAGTCGAAAAGGTCTTGCTCATGACGGAGAGCTTGGTAACAGGGGATGGCGATCAAGTTTGGGATCGAACCTCCATAAACATATCGTTTGCATCATCTTACCATTTTACTTCTCGCTTTTATATTTGTGCTTACTATTTGAATTAATCTACTTAGTCTTTACTTGCTTGAATTTAGATTAATTCTTCGAAAAAGTTTTAAAAACCAATTCACCTCCTCTTGGTTAGCCAATCTTGGGCTTCCAATTGGTATCAGAACAAGGTGCTCAATTTCAAAGATTTCACAATTTTGAGTAATGGCTAACCACATTTTTCAATATCTTGAGGGACATTCTACAAATCGTCCTTTTTTTGATAGAGCACTTTATAATTATTGAAAAATTAGAATGATAATTTATGTTTAATCAATGATTATAATGTTTGAGAAATTATTGAATTTGGTCTCTATATGCCTAAGGGTTATTAAAGTAGCTGGTAAACTGAATCAAATCATTCCATAGCCTAGAGAAGAGTACAATGATGAAGATAAAAGAAAATTATCGTTGAACGGTGGAGCCATATACTTTCTTGTGCTTTAGATAGAAATAAATTTAATCGTATTAAGACATGTGATTCTACTTTTGAAATTTGGCATGCCTTAAGTTATTCACTTTGTGACTAGCAAAGTAAAAAGAACTGAGATAAATCTTTTGGTTAAGAAATTTGAAAATTTCTTTATGAAGCAAAACGAACCTATTATTGATATGATTATTCGCTTCATCGATGCTGTTAATGGCCTTAGAGACTTTGATCGTAAATTCACTAATGGTGAGTTTATAAGTAAAATACTCAGATTACTCTCAGAAGATTGGAGCTCATCAAGAATGTTGATAGAAACTATCAAAGATGTCAACACATATTCATTGGAAGAGCTCTATGAAACATTGATGATACGTTAACAAAATCGTACCGAGACAAAGAAAAAGATCAAATTGGTTTAAAGTCAATAATGGGTGAAGGTACTTCAAGTGAAAATATGAATGATGAAGAACTTGATAACCTAATTCTTTTTGTCAAAAATTCGAGGGGTCTTCGCAACAATCGACGATTTCAAAAGAAAGAAAAAAAGGGCAAAGAGAAGAGTGATAAGATTATTTGTTATAATTGTGGCAAACCCAATCATAAAGGACCAAATGTCTGAACAAAAAGAGATTTATAAAAAATAAAGCACTTCAATCAACATGTGATGAGAGAAATGATGATGACCATGAAGAATATGAAAGTCAAGAGAAAATTGTCAATATGTGCTTCATGGCTATTAAAAATGAGGTAAATTCAAATGAAAATTGTTTATATAATGAATTATCTATTTCTTATGATGAAATTCTTGAAAATTTTGAGAAACTTACTATAAATCATTCTCAAAAAGAAAAATTATTTATTGAAAAAGGAAATAAAGAAAAGTTTTAAAATTCAAAATGATTTTGAAAACGAAAAAGTCAATTACGATTATTTAATTAAGAGAATTCCTCTTCACAAGAATTTTTTAGATTTGACTTTAATTGTTCACAAATTTAATTGAGGTAAGAAAAATTTTGATTTAATGTTTGGTGAACAAAAATGTGTTTTTGATAAAAGATAAATTTGATACAAACCATTTTTAAAACAAAAGTCTTTTAATTTTTTTTAAAACCTCTACTTTCCCAATTCCAAATGTCACGTGTGATTTTGCAACAAAAATGGGTATATAACTTTTAATTGTTCAATGAAATAGAGGTTGTACCTTATGACAACTACAAGTGGATTCAAAAATCAACTAACACTAACTATCAAGGACCTAAGGTTGTATGGGAACCAAAGAGCAAAATTTTAATTATTTTTATAAGTATCAAAGAAAATAAAAGATAAATGGTTCTTAGACAGTGGATGCTCAAAGCGTATGATTGGAAATTAAACTTTGGTATCAAGTTTCTAAAAGAAAGATGGTGGTGTTTAGTTTTGGAGATTATGTCAAAATGAAAAATCATCGACATTGAAAATATAGGTAATTATTCATCTCGCTCTATTGAAAGTGTTCTATTAATTTGATAACCTCAAACATACTTGCTTAACATTTATGTGAAAAAAGGTTATCATATCAAATTTGATTTTTCTAAATGCTCTATTGAGGATGCTACATCAAAGAGGTAATTTAAAGCTGAAATGAAGATTTTTATTTCATAAACATTGAATTTGAAAGTGAAGAAGAATGTTTATCAAATTTAAAAGATAATACTTGATCGTGGAATTGAAGATTATGTCATGTTTGCATAGACCTACTTTCAAATTTTTCAAAAATTGTTTTCTAAATGTTTGCCCAACTTGAAATTTGGGGAAAACAAATTTGTAATGCATATCAATTTGAAAAACAAATGAATGGCTCTTTTACATAAATCAACATTCTTCAACTACAAAATCTTTTCAACTTCTCCACATGAATCTTTTTGGACCATCTAGAATCACAAGCTTAAATGGTAAACATTATGCTTTCATCATTGTTGATGGCTTTTCTAATATTTTTTAACCTTGAGTATGAAGCTTTAAATGTATTTAAATACTGTTGTAAAAAGGTCCAAAATGAAAAGGGGTATATTTTAGAGTGATCATGGTGAAGAATTTGACAATATTGCATTTGATAATTTTGCAAAATTTATGGCTATGAACATAATTTCTCAACTACTAGAACTTCTCAATGAAATTGTATAGTAGAAAGGAAGATTCACATATTGCCAAAAATAACTCGAACTATGAATTTGGTTTACAACAATATTTTTAAGCCAAAGTCATTAACACCGCTTACTATGTTGTAAAAAGAATTTTGGTGAGTCGGAAGAAAACAAATATTTCATATGAACTTTTGAAAAATAGAGTTTCCAATATCGGTTACTTTTAAGTGTTTGGTTGCAAATGTTTTATCTTAAGCACTAAAGAAAATTTGAGAAAATTTTATTCAAAGTCCGATATTGAAATTTTCCTTGGTTATTCATCTAAGAGCAAATTTATCGAGTTTTCGACAAAGAAACTTTAGTTGTTGAAGAATCCATGCATATAACATTTGATAAAACTAATCCTCTTAATTTAGAGAAAGGAGTTGTTAATGATATAGGTTTAGAGATTCCTTTTAATCAAATAAATCTTCAAAATCAAAATAAGGGAGATCTTAAAGACTGAAGATCGACATGAGGAAGAAGCAAATGTGCAATAAGATGAAGAAGACTCTTCCGATGTACAAAGTGATCAATTTCTATCTAAGGAATGTAGTAAAACAAAATACATCATGGACATACTCAGTAATTTTGAAATGAAATAGTAGAAATCAATGAACACTCCGAGCTCATCAATGAAATTAGACAAAGATGATCAATGTACTTTCATAAACATAACAAAATATCGAGATATAATCAGTTATGTCCTTTACTTAATCATATGTTAACTCGATATTATGATTAGTGTGTGATTATGTGTTAGATTTCAACCCAATGTCTTAGTGCCACTAAGATATCTAAAAATTTGTTTTACGGTATTAAGTTGTGATTCTTGAGGACATCCAAAAGGCATATCCAAAAAGGGGGATATTGTATTAGAATTTGTGAATATGGAAAATCAATTGGCCGACATTCTCACTAAATATCTAGGTTCTAACACTTGATAGATTTTTATTTATTCAAAGAAGTTTGGGAATTATTGATGAATTTGAAGTATGTGGATGAATTGGATCCATTATAAATGTTCTCATATGATTGATTCTATATGCATCATTGGTTGAAATTTATATAAACTTTACCCAAATGATTATACTTTTGTCAATTCATCACTCATACTTTGATTAGTATTTTATTATAAATGTAATGATTATCCTTTTGTTTAAACTTGTATATATTTGACATCTTGTACTTAATTGAAAGGGAATAAATTGATTTAAACTTTTGATTTTATATGTCATACTCTTGCCATCATATGTACTACATTTTTGTCTATGTCAAAAGGGGGAAATTGAGTAAGTTAGATTTGAAAAACATTGAAAATGGGGAAGATACGTGAGATGATATGCTTTGAATGAATAAATGATGTACTTTGAATCATCTACTATTTGATATGCTTTAAATGGAAGACAATTGGTTTGTAAAAAATAGGGGGGAATATGTTTTAAATGTGATATCTTTATTCTTTGTTCCATGTTGATATTATTTTGCAAATCGTCTTATTTTTCATAATCAAAAGGGAAAAATGTTGACTTATGGTTATAATCTCAAAGTTTTGATTACGAAAAACAATTTAATCTTGTTTGCTAGCTATTGAATTTAAAGTGATTATAGTTTTCAAAACAACCAATGACAAATTAATCTATCATCGTCAAAAGATTTTAAAAGACATATGTCAAAGAAGATTAAGATGAAGAGAAAGAGCCAAACTTAATGAAAGATCAAGATGAAAGCTTAAGAGCCAAATTTTGAAACAAGATCAAAGACTAGAATTCTTAGTTCAAAAGTAAGGGTAATACTGATCTTTAGCAAAGAATGATATAAGCTCAAAAATCACTTTGTGCACTAAAAGCTATTTTGATTATCATTTGTGTAAAATGTTGTGATCAAAAGTAAAATTGATTTTCAAAATGATATTTAAACTTAGATCATATTTTTAAAAAATCATTTACCTTGAAAACTAATAAAAACACCTTCTAAAAGTCTATATTTGTCAAAATATTAAAAACGGATCAAACGGTGTCAAAAATGGGAAAATCAATCGAAATTGTCGGACTTTCGATTGCTCGTTCGGATCCTTAGAAAGTTTTGCAAAATATTTTTTTCTATTAATTCGTTAAAGGCGGATGTCAGGTTAATGCAACAATCAAATTTTTGACCGTTAGATTTCATATTCATAATGGCTATTTTTGTTGTCCTGATCCAAAGGCAGACGTTCAATTCAACAGAGTATTTTGCTTTTTGAGCTTTATAAATACACTCACTCTTTCCATTCTTTAAAGAGACTTTTAAGAGTATCAAAGTGAGATATATTTTGAGAGATTTCTTTAAGCTTATATTTGCATTCATTTCATTTATTTTTTCATACAAAAAATTTTGATAGATTCAAACTCTTTAATCTCATCTTCATCAAAGTTTTTCATCTTTCTTTTTGTACTTAACTTATTATATTATCATTTGTGGTAATGTTTACAAGAGGGCAACCATATTGAGAAGTTTGGATTTAGGTTGAGCTTTCAAAGTGCTTGGTGTTTGATACAATTTTGTATTAAAATTGAGCCCGATTGCATGATTCGAAGTCTTTGGTGTATAATTTTCTTAACAAATGGTATCATGACATATGGTATGTAAAAACTATGTAGAGCTGAAAAGAAGCAAAAATTGATTGAGAAACTGTTGAAAGAAATCAATATGATCGACCATAAATTCTATTTTTCGACCAATCCAGAGGTCAGGTGAAAAAATGGAGACCATATCCTTACTTTTGACATCGAAGGCACACCCTACATAGTGACATGTAGATTGGCAAAGGAAACGACATGTGAGAACCACGCGCAAAGTAAAAGACAGTATGTGACAGCGCGTGGGGTGACTTTCGCAGATGATGTGTAAAGATAGTTTGTTCTTGGTGATACTGCGACCGTGTGCTGGTGTTCATTTTCAATTTTGGGCAATATTTTTGTTTTGGAGCATTTTACCCCTGGTTCACTTCCTGAGCTTTGCTGATCGTATTGCTATAGTTACTGGAAGCTTTAGGATGAATATTGGTGGCCCTGAAGTAGTAAATTTCCATCTCTTCTTATTTTCGGATCCACAGATTTGGTCCGCTTTAAATTTTCGTACTAGTAGACCATCGTATTGGTTGGCCATTAGGTTGGAATTACCATGTGGGGGTAATCATTGTTTGTTATTAGAATTTAGCAATTATTTGCCCTATTTGAAGTGTTAAATTTAATTGATAAAAGTTTTTTATTTATTCTTTGAGACTTACATTAAGTGAGAAATTGATTTTACTGACATGCTTCTTTGTAACATTGATTATTCCATTAGAACACTTGAATTTTACACATTTGACCATTATCTTGATCTGAGATTGCGAATCTTATAAGCCTTGAAAATTTAGAATGGTGTATATTGCCTATGACTTTAGGGCTGCTTTGTGTCCTAAAAATTACAACAAATTTTGATTTGAGAATTTTTAATGAAAAAGTAGATTTTTCTATTTGGCAATAAAAAATGAAAGAGATTTTGGTTCAATAAAAACTTTTAAAAACTATATATGTAAATTTTAAGAAAAATAAATAGAAAGAAAAAGGGAGAGGTAAGGCGAATGTTGTCACCGTGTCTAGTTATGACACAAGTGAGGTTTATTGATAATAAACATGATTACTGCATTTGCATCTGTGTGAAATCCTATTTGCATGAATGGTTGCTTGATTCCATACATTGTTCTATATTACATTTCATTATGTTTGATGTGTGTGTTTTGCATGAAATTATAGTGAAAGGTAAGGGCGTTAAATGCTAATTATGATTTAAAAATATTTATTTTTTTCAAAGTTGATTAATTAATAACTAACTATTTTAATTTTACTTATTTTGTTATAATTACCGAACAAGCTATTAACTCTCCTACACATTGCAGCTTGGATTCATATCAGCTTCAGAAAATTCACTTATCAGATCAAAGGGACATAAATATACAACAATTTTTTGGTCCAATTCCCTCTTGGAAAATTCGAAGTGACTGATTTCCTTATTCCAAACGTTTGGTAAAAGCAAGAAAATCTGAATTAAGAAATCAAGATTTTTCTGAATGAAATATTGACTTAGAGGAAGACTTTCAATTATATTATCTCATCACTGTATATTTAACTTCCATTTTCCTTCCGATCTCTCCACTGCCATGGCTTTTTCCTCCCGTCGTGGAGGTGGTGGTTGGGTCCATTCCCTCCTCCCCACCACAGCCACGAAATCCACTTCCAAACAAACCCGCAGTAGCCTCAAGCCCCGCCGGCGTACCACCGCCGCCTTCCGTGACTTTATCCTCTCTAACTTCTTCACAATCGGGCTTTTATTTTCTCTTTTTCTATTCCTTTTCCTCCTGTTTCGCTTTGGTGTACCCAGGCCTCACCAGTTTCGGGCCGCCCGGTCCCGACTCCCTCGGTCCCGGAAGCCCGTCATCCATAAGTTTGTTAACGACACCGTTTTGACGGCCGCCGTTGATATTACCACCAAAGAACTGTATGATAAGATCCAGTTCTTGGATGAGGATGGTGGTCCTTGGAAACAGGGGTGGAAGGTGACTTACAAAGGGAGTGAATGGAATAATGAAAAATTGAAAGTGTTCGTGGTGCCGCATTCGCATAATGATCCAGGCTGGAAACTCACTGTTGAAGAGTATTACGATCGCCAGTCCAGGCATATTCTTGACACAATTGTTGAAACACTTTCCAAGGTTATTGTTCTTAATGTGGTTTATTTTAAATTGATTTTCTTGATCAGAGTTTTTACCTTTACGTGTGATGCGTTCTTATTTATGCGTTCGATGTCTTACTGTTAACTTTGGTTACTTCGTGATCGATCTAAATTCTTGTAGTATTGGGGAAATTTACCTTACCGGGTTTCTATTGTTGTTTTGCTTTCTAAACGATGTGAACTCTTGTTTAAATGCTGAATTGTAGCACTTTCTTTGTAATTGAGGAGCAGAATAAATTCATTATTATTTATATATTTATTTATTGTAACTGTCTTTTTTTCTCTGGGGTTTTGTAACTAAAATTTTAAGTTTTGATAGTAAAATTTGATTGGTTAGACTTGCATATTTGTAGGATAATCGTCGTAAATTTATATGGGAAGAGATGTCTTATCTGGAAAGATGGTGGAGGGATGCTTCAGATGTTAAAAAAGAATCCTTCATCAATTTAGTGCAGAATGGACAGTTGGAAATTGTAGGAGGTGGATGGGTGATGAATGATGAGGTAATACTTATGCAGATTCTTTAAGCATAGTCATCAATTCACTCTTCTCTAATTTTGTAACATTTGCATATTCTGGTTTTGCCTAAACTTAGTTTAGGATGGCATCAAAATGCGATTTTCTAGCTACTCAGTTTGTTTCATCCATGACTTTGAAAAAGCACAAGTCAGGTTGCATTATTCGTACTTAATCACTTGGCACAGTGTTCAAACCTCAAATGCTGCATTTTTCACGACTCATAGAAAACTAATTTCACCATGATAGGGTGTGAATACCCACATTCTACTTTACATGTAAAGAAATTCCTATAATGTTTGGTGGAAATTTGTTTACTAGTTCATCTGTATTTAACTATATTGGCTTACTGATTTTTTTTTTTCATTCCTTTGTGCAGGCTAATTCACATTATTTTGCTATCATTGAACAGGTACAGTGGAACATATCTTTGGTCATTCTTGTAGTGCACGTATTTCATTTTCACCACCATTCAACAGTGCATAATATTGAATTTCCTTATCTCTTCTTAATAAATAGCTGTAATTCAACTGTAATTCCCATCACTATTTTTTATGGCAATAGTATGAAAATCTTGAATATAAGGTAGCAGAGTAGGGAATGCTAGTTGGTTGAATTTCTTTTGGAATGATAATGGCGATGCGACTAATTTTTTGTTATGCTTTTCGGAAGTTCTCTGGCCCGTTGCTAGTTTCAAGCTCTGTGAAACGGTAGATTTTATATATTTATGAGATATTACAATTTATCAAGGTTAGCTTTTTTGGCTTGGTAGTGTGGTTCTTGCAGTTTTGAGTTTAGCCTATAATCTCTGCCATCTAATGCTTCTAATAGGATCTAGTTTATCCATCTGGAACTTCGATGCATCCATTTTGTGCATGCATGTCTGTGCAGTTACATACCAGCTCTTATAGTCTACCTACGCATGTATTCATATAATTGTCGGAGCTTGTTGAAACTATTTGATTTATATCACTTCTCTAATTTTTGTGTATTTCATACCTTAGATTACAGAGGGAAATATGTGGTTAAATGAGACTGTTGGAGTAATTCCAAAAAATTCTTGGTCCATCGATCCATTTGGGTATTCGTCCACCATGGCTTATCTTCTCCGCCGGATGGGGTTTGAGAACATGCTTATACAGAGGACACATTACGAGTTGAAGAAGGAGCTGGCGTGGCATAAAAATTTGGAGTATGTGTGGCGCCAGAGCTGGGATGCTGAGGAAACAACTGATATTTTTGTCCACATGATGCCCTTCTATTCTTATGATATTCCACATACTTGTGGGCCAGAGCCTGCTGTTTGTTGTCAGTTTGATTTTGCTCGAATGCGTGGCTTTGTTTATGAGCTCTGCCCCTGGGGAGAACATCCTGTGGAAACCAACCAGGAAAATGTGAAGGAGAGGGCACTTAAATTATTGGATCAGTATAAGAAGAAATCAATACTTTACCGAACAAATACACTTCTTATTCCACTTGGAGATGATTTCCGCTACATCAGCATTGATGAAGCAGAAGCCCAGTTCAGGAATTATCAGTTGTTGTTTGATTATATTAATTCTGATCCTAGCTTGAATGCTGAAGCTAATTTTGGGACTTTGGAAGATTATTTCCGAAGGTTACGTGAGGAAGCTGACAGAATAAATTATTCACGTCCTGGTGAGATTGGCTCTGGTCAGATTGGAGGCTTTCCTTCTCTATCGGGTGACTTCTTTACATATGCTGATAGAAATCAAGATTATTGGAGCGGCTATTATGTCTCCAGACCTTTCTTCAAGGCTGTTGACCGTGTATTGGAGCAAACACTTCGTGGTGCAGAAATGATGATGGCCT
Source organism: Fraxinus quadrangulata (assembly GCA_903798255.1). Taxonomy (NCBI): domain Eukaryota; kingdom Viridiplantae; phylum Streptophyta; class Magnoliopsida; order Lamiales; family Oleaceae; genus Fraxinus; species Fraxinus quadrangulata. The sequence continues at coordinate 27,003 of CAIGRB010082577.1, read as the reverse complement.
TTTTATTGGGATACTGCCAGAAACCACAATGCGAAAAGTTGCCTACTGGGTTTTCATACAAGTTGACAGCCGCTAGACGGAACTTAGCACTATTTCAGCATCATGACGGTGTGACTGGTACAGCTAAGGATCATGTGGTTGAAGATTATGGGACACGAATGCATATGGCTTTACAAGACCTGCAAATTTTTATGTCTAAGGCTATTGAAGTTTTGCTTGGAATTCATCATGAGAAAAATGATCATAACCCAGCTCAGTTCGAACCAGCGCAAGTAAGATCTAAATACAATGTTCAACCAGTGCATAGAGCAATCAGTTTGCATGAAGGAACTGTGCAAACTGTGGTAATTTTTAATCCTTTGGAGCAAACGAGTAATGAGGTTGTGATGATTGTTGCTGAAAGGCCAGATGTTACTGTTTTGGACTCGAACTGGACATGTGTCAAAAGCCAAATCTCTCCCGAACTGCATCATGATAAAAGCAAGATGTTTACGGGAAAACATCGTGTCTATTGGAAAGCTTCTATTCCCGCTTTGGGATTGCAAACATATTATATCGCGAATGGATTTGTTGGATGTGAGAAGGCCAAACCCGCAAGATTGAGAGTTTTCACTCCGTCCAATGACCTATCTTGTCCAGCTCCATATGTTTGTACAAAATTAGAAAGTGACACGGTTGAAATCAGGAATCAACACCAGACACTCACATTTAGAGTAAATCACGGTGTATTGCAGAAAATTAGTCGTAGTGATGGTCACGTTCATGTTGTGGATGAAGAAATAGGAATGTACTCTAGTACTGAGAGTGGAGCATACCTATTTAAACCAAATGGCGAGGCTGAGTCTATTATCCAAGCTGCAGGGCAAATTGTGGTTTCAGAGGGCCACTTGGTGCAGGAAGTTCACTCTTACCCAAAAACAGCATGGGATGCGTCTCCTGTCTCTCATAGCACCCGTATTTATAATGGTGAAAATACGGTACAGGAATTTGTCATTGAGAAGGAGTATCACGTTGAGCTTCTTGGGAATGATTTCAATGATAAAGAATTGATAGCTAGATACAAGACTGATATTGACAACAGAAGAGTCTTTTACTCGGATCTAAATGGATTCCAAATGAGCCGGAGAGAAACTTATGATAAGATCCCTCTGCAAGGAAATTACTATCCGATGCCCTCCCTCGCATTTATGCAAGACCCAAATGGACAACGCTTCTCTGTTCATACACGGCAGTCCTTAGGTGTGGCTAGCTTAAAAAATGGGTGGATGGAGATCATGCTTGATCGTCGACTGGTGAGGGATGATGGCCGTGGTCTAGGCCAAGGAGTGATGGATAACCGTCCTATGAATGTACTTTTCCATATCCTCGTGGAGTCAAACATTTCATCGTCTGTAAATCTAGCTCCAAATCCTTCTCCACGGAGTCCCTCTCTCCTCTCTCATCTTGTTGGTGCTCACTTGAACTATCCATTAAATGTATTCATTGCTAAGAAACCTCAAGAAATATCAGTACAACCACCTCCGAGATCCTTCTCTCCATTGGCAGCTTCCTTGCCATGTGATTTGCATGTCATGAGTTTTAAGGTTCCTCAGCCACTAAAATACTCCCAGCAGACAGTTGAGGATTCCAGGTTTGTTCTTGTTTTGCAGAGACGACATTATGACTCCTCTTACTGTAGAAAGGGCAGGTCTCGATGTTCGAATCTGGCTGATGAACCAGTCAATTTGTTTGATATGTTCAAAGGGTTAGCAGTTTTGAATGCAAAACCTACCTCTCTGAATCTTTTACATGAAGACACTGATATGCTTGGGTATGATAGGCAGTTTGGAGATGGTGCCCAGGAAGGGCATGTTCTTATTTCTCCCATGGAAATACAGGCTTACAAATTGCAATTACGACCCCATCAATGAATCCACCCCGACAGACCTCGTCTGTTTTCTATCGGAACTTCAATCATATGATGTAATATGACTATACTTCTAACCAAGTCGAAGCTCGTGCAACTTGCTGTTTGCGGAATGTTGTAGAAACAGAGCATTGTCATAGGAAGTTTTTCCAGCTCATCACTTTCTTGGAAAAAGCTCTTGAAACCTTGTCTAAATTGATGCTGCTTGTGTCCCAGAATGGTAGACGATCACTGCGCTGCCTTTCTGGAAGATTTGTATTATTAGAAGCCCAACTTTTGTTGAACTGTTTCCGAGTATATTTTGCTATGAGGTTTAGTAGGTGATGAAGATATATGCTTTCCAGTTTTCAAAGGCCATTCTTGGTAATGGGTTATATTTGTTTTCTTATTTTCTTTTCAATTTTGCTCTCTTTACCTTTATTTCTTACAAATCCTTCCTGACGATCAAACTATGGATGATCCAGTAAACGACCACAATTGATGTTTTTTAGAGGTACATATTTCGTTAGAGTTAACGAGTAATGAGACACCATTGCAAAATATAAGAGTTGCAATGCCATTCAAATTCTTAGTCGTTCACTCCCAAATGGGGTGCTTCCCTGGCTACTTTCCTGCATTTTTAGTTATAATATTTCACATTGTAGATCAAATTTGATGTAATATATCACAATCTTTATTTCATTGCAACACATTGGTGAAGCGAACAGATGCTCTGTAAATGGTGAACTCTTTAAAGCTGAATTAAGTGAATTTTTTAAGCTTGGCAAACAAGTCCTTACAGACCAAAAGAGTGCAATCTCTGCTTATCGGGCCAAATAGCTGTATTGAAATGTGAATCATATGATTTTTTAGCAAACAAAGGGTTGTATGGTGAAATGACTTGTAACTCAAATATCTAGAATGACAGAGAGGCCTCCAGGATAGATGCTTTCCAAGTATCATAGAATGATCTCATCATGTACGCTTACATTAAGTGACTTATTTGGAAGAACAATGCTGTTAATCACAACCACCTCGTCTTCAACAGTCACGGCCTCCCCTGCATTATAGCATCAATATAAGATAATTCTAACTACTTTCTAATAAATAGCATAAAACCTCGAAAATCAGAGTGAAATACCTAATATGGTAATTCCAAGCTTCTTGTTGTAGTCCCCATCAGCCTGAATCAATCATTCAATTCTTGTTTAGTCATGAATGTAGCTAACATGAATTTAACTTAGCTTAGACATATAAGGCCTGTCAGGTAGTATGCACTATATGTACAAGTTTGGTCGGTATTAAGGAAGAATAAAAAAGCTTAATCTCGTTCATTATATGTTGTCTATTGGCAAACCAAACATGCACATTTATATTGTTTTCATTTTTTATTTTATGTTTGTTGAAAAATGGAGGACGATATCTTTATATATCCTAGAGCGTAATCAAGAAAAATAGGCGCACAGAGATTAGAATATGCTTCTCTTGAATTTTTCACAGCTGATAATGTCTTTGTTAAGCGAGGCAAATATAACATAAGAAACTTAATTCGAAACATTACATCCATCGGTTGGCCTCAAAGATTATGAACATGTTTGAGCCTCATTTTTTGCAAAAATGCATTTTAAAATAGTGATTTGATGGAGAATGTGTGGTTAAGAAATAAGGAAAACTTTTGAATTTGCGTGTAATATTATTTTATTGAAAAATATGTGGTTAAAATGAGAGAAAAATATATTTTGAAAATAATGAGAATCAGACAAGCTCTAAAAACAAAATTTGTGTACTCTCAGTTATATGCCTTTCGGATAGGTCAAAATTTATCAGAAATTTCAGAAGGAAGCACAACATTCCCAACAATCCTATAAACTTAGCAACCAATATCGAAATCTTTGGGAATAGATTGGTTTGAAAATTTAAAGCCAGCCACGGTGATTTAGGTAAAAACTCTCAAAAGTAAAAATTATAGAGAATAATTTACTTTAAAAAAAAAAAAGATGATCATATTTACAAAAACACTTATGTGATAATTTAGATGCTGGCAAATTTACCTGAACGCGGGACCATTTCCCGATAGATGACTTCCATCCCACAATAGCATGCATCACAACAGCATTTTCCTGGACAATAATACAATTATGTCATGACAAGTTTATTTATACCGCATCATGAGCAGTTCAGTACTCACATCAATTTCTACATCATCTAAGATGATGCAATTAATAAGACGTACACCAGGTGCAACACGGACATTTGCTGATATCGACACATTGGGCCCAATCTGTTCACACAGCAACAGCAAAATTAGTAATAATGGTAGGGAGGAGTACAGCCATAATAATTACAATTTGAAAGTTTATAAAGAGTCAGATTCATGAAAAGTTGCTTTCTTTTAGATTATTTGCCCCTGTTTGAGCCCCATTATCTAAAAATTCATTTTCGTCAAACTCATTTTCAATCACACTCCCACTAAAATAATTTTACCTTCGCGGTTGGGTGTACTTTTGCTGATGGATGAATACATACATCGCCAACAACCGTGGCATTCTTTGTGCCATCTCCTTTGGCCAGGAGATCTGGAGAGGCAATTCGGAATTGAGCAAGGTACAAAGCAGAACATTTAATAGAGATTCTGAAAAGTAAGATGCAAATTCAAATAAGATGGTTCAAACTTCTTGGCACGAGAAAGAAGAGGCATGTATATCTAGTAAAATTACTTCACCCTGGGGTCTTGATCTGTTCCCAGAAGTCCATGGTCTCGTATGTATATAATTGCTTCTTTCCAGCAAGAGGTGACAGGATATCTTGGTCCAATCTGACAAAATCTGTAGGAGGAGACCTATATGAAGGATAAAATCAACATGGTGATTAACATGAAGTATCATTTCAACTCTCCCTTCATGTTTTATTGAAAAAACGAAGAACTGCTCTGGACCCAAGTTGAACAATTTGATGGCTGAGATCACATCTTGCTTAGATGAAGTGCCATGAGATGGAGTTTTAGATCCTTTCTGAAATTGATCAAGATCCCCAGCCACAAATGTTTACAGTCATGTGAACTCTTACGCTTCTAGGCTGTAGCAACAGATACATGGTACCCCCGCACTTGTTCTTCTAATAAGTTCAAAATAACCAGAATAGCCAACATAGAAAAATAACAAGACTTGATACCTTGTCGTGATCTGAAGGGCTTCAAAACTGGTTACATGACGTACATTAGCTACAACAACAAAATAATTTTAAATATCAACATGGAGTGCCAATCCATGATGACATAAAAAAATGCTTGATGGATGCATAACTGTTTTAGTCAATGGAAAAGGCAGAAGAACTTCATTATAGAAGTTCGAAGTTTAAAAGCTAAACATCCAGCAAGTTTGCAGAACATGGTTTGTTTTCCATCATACTCTCCACGGCCAAGAAATAAATTTAACAGCTTTCAACTATCGTATAACGGTCAACTTATGGATCATGTTCATATCAAACATTGTACAGTTCAATAACATTGTACAGTTCAATAATTTAATTAAGCATATGGCAATGGTGGCAAAAGTCACATTTGTATTTTAAAAATGCAGTGTTTTGAACTGAAGTATACTCAGCTGTCAAAATCATAGACGGTTGTCAGATAAGAAATGGGGAATGTACATCAAGAAAATATAATATTAATGTCACTATTACCAAACATGCCACTTTTCCTAATTTAAGCAATGGATAACTAGATTTCAATATGAATATTATTTGAAAGATTTAGTGGGTGTTTGGTAGGGGTTAAAATTAGATTTTTAGTAGATTGTGATAGAAGTTTTTGAAATGTGTGATTGAAAAGCTGTGGGTGGGACCCATGAAAAATGTGGTTAATATTGATTGTTTGACTTTGACTTAGATTAAAATCTGATTTTAATCCGAAACAAACAAGGCCTTAAGCAACAAGTTCTCTTTTACTTTGTCATGGATACTGTAGCTAGAGCCTTATAAAACAAACAATATATATAATGGAATAAGATATGACCTTGCATTCTCAGATGTATGTGTTACTTCGTCTGGAGGTCTATTTATGGCTTAGTCCTTGATGTGCATTAAATGGACAAAACAAATAGCAAATTCATTGATTCTCCAATTTTAATTCTACTGCTTACTCTCTTCTACATTTTACTTGAATAAAACAGAAATAATCATAGATCAGAAACTTTTTGTGCCAGCAAGTCACATTGTTATGCATGCTCCAATCTCTCTTCCCACACCCAAAAATGGGAAATAAGTCACAAGCAAACTACATTTAGTTGACTATCTAATACTTAATATCTTGGGAAACACGAACAAAATCAACCACTAGAGTTTCTAACAATTACCTTTCAAAGTTATTTCATAGAAATCTGTATCCATAGCCTGAATTCCACTATTCAATGCGTTACACCTAAAGCAAAACAGGCACATCAAACTTAATTTCTCTCTTTAGGAACTGGATTAGGTTGAATATCTTCTTCGCTTTGCTCTTAGATTAGACGTCTTTGTATTTTTCTCAAGTGAATAAGGAAATATTAACCCAAAGAATTTCCAACATCCAAATTAGCTAAAGCAAAATAATTATTTCTTATCCACCAAGTCAAATTTAAAGCTTAAGTTGATTGCAAGTTGCAAATTAATAGTCATCGCTTGTTGCCTTCATTTTTAACCTCATATTCCAATCCAGATAATTCATCTGAAAACATTTCATGAACGACATCAATTATTGGATTCATAAAATTGTGCGCTCATAAGATTCTTACACCAATCAGTAAATCAGTGGCAGGTCCAAAATTCAGGTTTAATGGCAGCAACACATATTACGGAGCATATTTTATGGGGAACCACCCTGAATTCTGACAAATCTGTCTTGCTAGGAAGGAAAAATTCAAATTTTTCTAAGGGTGTTATGAAATTGGTGAAACACCGAGAGACAGGCACTTGTCTGCCTCCTTTAGATTTTCCAGCACATAAATTTTCTACCTCCATAATATAGTGAACTAATTCTATATAAGTTTCTACTGTTTACTATATAATATAACATACATTTCATCAGTAATTGATACTATGAACCTGCTATGCAAATTAAAATAATTATCCTACTGTATATGAAAATTTGGTGCTACTAATATGAAGTATTTTTTTTTTTTCGAACTGATTACATATTGTGTATCAGATATTAATTTTGGATACTTAACCGAGTTTGTTTAAGATTATTACAGTTCTCAAACAGTATTTTTTGTTTGCAACCACTTTATACTATTGCTTGACTTAGAAACGGTACAAGTTGAAATTATTGTAAACTAGATTAATTAGTGTAGATGCAAAAAGGAGGAAAAGGATAAAACGAGACAACATGCAGCTGAGGAAAGAATTCATACAATGAAGTCAAATAAGATAGTATATATTATGCAGCTAACCTCTGTCTTCCTGGTGCATATATACATCCTCGATGGCGTCAAAAATTTTAGGAGTAAAGACGTAAACACCACAGTTTATCAGATCACTAACCTGTATTCCATGAGAAATAGGACCATAAATATGAAGCAAAGAAAAGAAGCACGGGTCAAGTATTATCAACAAGCAAAACTTATTCTTTACTCATGATTCATACAAAAGTCTCAGGTTTTTCTGTGTAGTGCAACAGTTCCTTGGTAATTGGATCTGCAACCAACTCTCCAAACTGGTTGGCTGATTCAGCAGAAACCTGCATATGAAACTCCATTTAATAAGGGTAGATTAGAAATTGATAATGGGGCGTGGCCAAGTGGTAAGGCAAGGGTCGAATCCTTCTGTATCGAACTCGTTTTTTGTAGCTGCTGCGCAGCTCCTTAATTATGTGGGAGCTATAAATATTTTAATCAAATTGAATTATAATCAAATTGCTTTAGGTCCATTACCGGTGTCAATAATTGACGATTACATAATTGTTCTTTGCATAACAAAGTCGTTCTCTCAAACCCTTCCCTAATTATTATAATAAGATGATGAACAAATAAATAAATAAAATAAAGTTTTCCAGAAACAATGACCAGTTCATGGTGAAAGAACAGAACACCATCCACATCAACCCTATTCTCTAGCAAAATTATGACAGCTCAAATAGTTTATACAACAGAACTTGCCTTAATAACTAGCAGTGTGCCCATCCCACCATACCTTTTATGGGCATCTGCAAACAACAAAAACAACGAGAATGTATAGAATTTCTGAAAATGAAATTGGAAAATAAAGAAAACCATAGAAGGGATGTTTCGTCTTTTTCTCCCTGGAGTTATAAAATAATAGCAAAAGATTCATGAAGCAGATGATCACTGAATTTGATGCTTACCCAGCATGTTTGGCAGTGGAAAATTGCAGCAGACATCACAATTCAGCAGAAAAATATGCGACTAGGATGAACCAGAAACAGAAAATTTATTTAGGAAGAGGTAATAAAGAAAGGATGGTGCAATGCATGCACAATAATACTATAATTATTGTAAAACTTTCTCCGTGTAGAAACAAGAAAGAAAGCCCGTGTCATCAATTTTCAAAATAGAAAAAGCTCGATTCAGAGATCAATCCTAAGTAGTAGTGAATTGCTTAATTTACCAACAAAATTCTGTGTACTACAGCATGTGCCTCAGTTGGGGAACTAAGCTACCGAGTGGTCATATGGCAGAGATAAAATGCTCCTAATGAAAGGAGGGGTGGGGGATTGTATATAGAACAGGTAATTAAAGAAACTTGTGCGAAACCAGTGATGCATACAGGGGAATCTTCCATGATTTGATCTTGGAAGTAATAGAGGCTGCCTGCAGAACCATGTGGTTTATCTTCCTTCAAATATCTAAAATACAGTGTCAACGATCAACAATCAGAACCAGCATTGCAATTACAAAACTTTACAAGAACAAGTGATGGAAAAATAGAAAAAAAACACTCAATCAAGTGGAGACCAGTGTGCGGGTTCACCTGACTGGTACTTTAAGCTCATTAGAGATTGAAGAGACATATAATGCAAATTCCTTCCCCTCGTAGAATCCAATTAGAAAAATTTGCACCAGGTTAGGTATCTAAAGGAGAGCAACAATTAATTATTAGACAACTTAAGAAAGGCAAGATTTCTACATTTATTTTTATTTTTTTCCTCACATTTTAATCACAGATTAACTACCCGTTTTCATCTGAATCTTCTGTTTGATAAAATTATAAGCCCCTGTTTGACAACCATTATTTCAAAACACTTTAATTCTCGTACACATTTACACGCAGTAAAACATATTGCACGTAAACCCAAAATTTTTCCTTACTTTTAAACACACAGTAAAATCAATATTCAAAACTCCAATTTCTCAAAATAACCATTGTGATACGAAACAGTGTAAATTTTTCCAATTTTCTTACCAATCAAACCTGGTAAAAAACAAAACAAAAAAAAAAACAACAACAACAACAGTGAAAGTAAAGCACACCTTTTTGCAAGCGGAAATGGGGTGATGAACCATGGGCTGACCAGCCAGAGGAAGTAAAGGTTTTGGTGTATTGAAGGAAAGGGGCCTGAATCTAGTACCTGAAAAATTTTCAGGGGAAAAAAAACTCATTAATCAAACAGAAGCACAAAAAATTAAATAATAAGTAAGAAATAAAAAAAATAAAAAAATCGAACCTTCTGCAGGACCACCCACGATAATTACAGCAACCACCTTCTCCTCCAAGCTCTCCATTATAGTTTTTAACTCAAAGCTAAAACCCTAATTATCAGTAAACCCTCAATTAAGATTTGAAAATTCTGTATCAGAGGTTGCGCAAAGGATTCAAAGGTACAACCCTACTGAACGGTCGAATTGGGACTACGACGTAACATTGAGGAAATACGTGTGAATAGGCCATTGAATAATTCAAGTTTGATTTTGACTAAAAAATAGCATTAAAAAAAAATTAATAAATATCAAAAAGACAAAATACCCCTTGTCGAAAGAGTTTTTTACCGACCTTTCCTCTTCTCTTCCAAAAAAATCGACTTTCATCTTCTAAAAAATCGACCATTTAAAAGAGAAATTCGACGACCACATTCTTCTACAGACGTCGACGTCGACAAGAAGATTAATATTTTATCCATTACATGTCCTTTTTGAAAGATGATTGTGTTTCAATTAATTTCACAATTTTTGAGTTTATTCATTATATACACTTAGATATTTAATTAGGAGTGAAATATTGGTATTTAAGGGAGTTAATGGCTCTTTTTTGAGTTTAAAATAGTCGAAATGACCATTTTCGACGTTGTCGGCTGTTTGCAAGATACGGCTGTTAACAGCCGATTTTTTCGTTAAACTGGCTATTAACAGCCGATCTTAACAGCCGATTTTGACTGGCTGTTAATAGCCGTTAACAGCCAGTTTCAAAATCAGCTATCGTTTGAGCCACAGCCGGCCAGATCCGACTGTTAACAGTCGGATGGATTGACTGTTAAGTCGGCCCAAATTTATTTATTTTTGTTTTTGGTTTTTTAATAATTTA
>CAIGRB010082577.1:908-12723 GCA_903798255.1 Fraxinus quadrangulata | reverse complement strand
GTTGATTTATCTAATGACATTGGAGTTCTCCGTCACCATGTGGGAGATCTTCATAATGAGCTGCCTCCGAAGCGATATAATTGGTATGGGACAAGGCGACAAACGAGGTGATGGAGGGGATGACGGAGGAGAGGGTGACGGAGGGGGTCATTTTTGGGCGGATGATGCTACGTTGGCTTCATTGTTTTTGTCCCCGGAGAAGGGTAGGACGGAGGCAGTGGCCCTGGAGGAAGGTAGGATCCCCGATGAGGGTAAAACGGAGGTAGAGGCCCTGGAAGAGGGTAGGATGGAGGAGGTAGCCCCGGAGGACGGTAAGACGAGGGGGTGGCCTTGGAAGAGGTGGTGGTGGTGGTGGGGAGCCCGGAGGAGATGGCCCCGGAGGAGGTAAGATGGATGAGGTGGCCCCGGATGAGGGTAGGACAGAGGGGGTGGCCTTGGAGTAGGTGGTGGTGGTGGGGAGCCCGGAGGAGATGGCCCCGGAGGAGGTAAGATGGAGGAGGTGGCCCCGGATGAGGGTAGGATAGAGGGGGTGGCCTTGGAGTAGGTGGTGGTGGTGGGGAGCCGGAGGAGATGGTGGTCCCCAGGGTGGAGGACGAGCGTACGCCTGACGTGGCTGCGGGGAAAAGGCATGCCGTTGATGCCCTAGACCAGATCGTTGGCAAGAGGGTCAGGTTACCTTTGCAGTATGTCATTTCTCCCTTTTTAGCTGAGGCAAAGAGGAGGACGTTCGTCGACGGGACGTACCCCAATCTGTTTCGAGAGGTGGACGCAGTGAAATGTAAAGCGTTTGAGACGGAGTTGAGGATAATTAAGCCCCAGTAAGTATTTTAGAATTTCAATGAACAATGCTACGCTAACTCATCTAATATCTTTTTTAATATTTCTATAATTTTTTTTTCAGACATAGCCACAATGTTGGGGAGAGGACGATCTCAGATGCCTATAAGTGGTTTCATGATATCACCACTTCCGGGACGTGGCTCGCCGACGATGTAAGTTAAATAGTCATATTGTTGTTTATTATGTATACATTGTATTTTTGTTTTATTGATTGAAATAACTCCCTATGTTTTTTATTTGTGTTTCCTGATGTACCACATCGACCTGACCATGGAATTAATGCGAGATCAAGCTCGACGATATCCGCGATCATTCAACATGCCCAGCCGACTCATATTGAGAATTGAGTTTTTTGGTGCTGTTACCATTGAGCATCAGTTGCTGCAACATATGGATAGTAAGTACGTGATGCCTGAATATATGGCCGAATGGGTGGTAGGGATGTTGCCGAGGTTCGGGGGACAGGCATTGGAGGAGTGTACACATATATAAATTCCAGCGATCTTGAATCATCATACCATTACCGTGGAGACTGTTTTTGCTAACTCCACGATGTATGTGTACGACTCCAACCATTCATGTCTGACACAGGGCCAGCTCGAGCAGCAGTTGGAGCCACTTGCAGTGATCGTTCCGTTGATGACCGTCTCGTGGGTATTATTGTTAATAATAGGCTAGACATTGTCCAGGACTAGACGACGACGAGATAGTAGAGATCGTAAGTATTTATATTTTTTTTTAACTTGGAAACTTAGTTTTTATCTAACACATATACTAATACGTTTACTATTCAATTGTAGGGGCAATTGCGGCATTTTTGCAATAAAGTACATTGAATTTTTAAGTATAGGATATAAGGTTGATGGAATCAACTAGGCATGGATACAAATTTCGAGGAATAAATTAGCGTATGATTTGTACGAATTCGAGTGTGATCCGTAAACGTTGTACATTTAATTGTTGATTCATTTATTTAATACTTGTACATATTGTAAAAATTGTACATTGAATTTTGTAATATTGTATATTGAATTTTGTTTATTTATGATTTATATAATTTATATAATCAAATTGTCCATTTCCATGCACATCGATTATTTTCATCCAATTCAAAATCACCAAAATAACAAATCGGGAGTACGATCCTCATATCTGTACAAAACAAAATTTGTATTCGATCAAAAATTCTTATTAAAAACAAAACAGGTCAATTAGCAGCCTAAATATTGGCTGTTAACAGTCGACAGTCGGCTGTTAACAGCCAATAACAGCTAATATTTAAGCTGTTAACTATCGGCTGTTAACAGCCAAAAAAAATTTCGGTTGTAGTTCGTTATTTTTTGTAATAGCCATTAAGGCGAATCAATCGAAAAATTATGTAGACGAATATACTTACCGATTCGAAGTAATTAGCCGAAAACAATTTGGTAATTATGAAAATTAAATATTTTATTTTATCACAATTAGCGAATACAGTTACGCTAAAATTATTATCCAAGTATTGTTCATTTAATAGGAAGATCATTACGTACTCGACTAATTGTCATCCAGGGAAATCTGACTCGTACAAGTTTGGCGAGTATGGTCGACTGCTCTACATCGCCGCACCGACATGGTCGATAAAACTCTCTAGTATATGGTATTCTAGAAGTTCGTGGACGCCCAAGGCCACGCGGTTCAACTACCGGTGGCGACAAACTATTAAGTGGGATAATATGGTTAGGAACTTCCCAATCAGATTCGTTCGGTAAGGAAAATATAGTCTCAGCATATGCAGCTCTCCAATAATCAGCCGTGTAATAATGAGAGCATAATGTTTTCACTGCAGAGCCTTTGTTCATAGATACCGCGACTGCATGCTCACATGAAAAACTCTCCAACTGAAATCGAGTACAAGTACATGTGTTCTCAATCAGGTCCACCATGTATGTCAGATAACGTGCACATTGTACGGAGAAGCGCAACTCATCCAGTGGTTCCACAATCAACCTCATCGCAACCCCTGCGATCTTGTACAATTTATCCTTTTGAGCCGAGACTAGCCGCTCGAGCAATTATGCGATTCCATACATCGGTCGTGAAACCACAGCTGCAGCTTCATACTGATGTTCTCAATCATTGCGAGAATTGACAACTCTCGATCTTTCTTGAACAATGAATTCGGAGACTCCACATTGTTCGACGTCATCAAGTTGTATCGACGTCCTGGAAAATGTGATCGCACCCAATGTTCTATTACCATTTTGGTAAGATAATCACATGCTGAGATCGACTTATTTCCTATCTCGACTATAAACTTATTACATTCATCGACACTCTAAGCTTTGACCGTCTTCTTGAACAATGAAATGATACCTTAGCCCCGATATCTAGTCTTCAGATTACCTTGTATATGGTACATGCAGTACCCATGATGTGCCCCGGGGAAAACTTCAGCAATAGCATTTATTAGAGACTGACCCCGATCAGTTACGAAGGCAAGATCCTCGACTTCCCCGATCACTTCCTTGAGCTTCGTAAAGAACCAACGCATTGACAGATCATTCTCGCTGTCGACTACACCGAATGCAAGTGGGTAAATCTGGATGTTGGGATTGTGACACGTAGCAATAATCAACTTGCCCCCGTATCTCGATTTCAGAGTTGTACCGTCGACTAAAATGACCCGTCGCATCACATTTTTAAATCCTCTAATGTATTGTCCAAGAGCCATGAATAAATACTTAAAATAATTATCGCCCTCCTACTCAATAAAAAAGTGGAACCGTGATTAGTTGTCCCCAAATTATGGCAATATCTGCCCAATTTAACATAACTCTCCTCGGCCGAGCCCATTAAATCCTCCAACACGCATTTTTTGGCCTTCAAGGCCTTTTGGTAGCTTATGACCACTCCGTACTCTCGTCGAACATCATTAATGATGTCTAAAGGTCCATAGATCGTCCGTGGGTTCTTATACTTGTGCATTATTTGTCGACCAACAAACCATGATCGAGCTTGCCTGTAATCGTTTTGACGAATCCCTAATTCACAAGTATGTTCCTGTGTATACTTGTGAACTACAAAATTCTCATTCGTATCCATCTTAGTCGCTCGCAACTGCCAACAACAACTGTCGTCGACGCAAACAAGTATCAACAAGGATTTGTTTGATTTCTTTACCTTGAACTCAAAGTTGAATTTTAATCCCAGCAAGTGCACAGCTACCTGCAAATCTTTATTCGTTTCAAATAGTTGCTCAACGTACAGATCTTCATAATTGGAAACCACACGTGAAGAATTAGATGAAGGTCTGCTCGCCCCTGAGCTCCCACCCCGTTCATGTCTCTGATGGGATAAAGTAATTAAATCCTCGTTTGTAAATGCATTTACATTATCGCTGTCATGAACTACCGATTGAATTATGTGCGTCTTAGTGATGTTACGATGATGAACAATTCTCTCGAGAATATTAGTGTATCCTCACGAACTATCTCAACGGTATCCCAAAAATCATTTGCATTATCATCAGTTCCATCCGAATGTTCATTTCTACTTTCTGTATTGTCCTTTATCACTAAACTCACACAAATTGGTGTCATTTGCATTTTGTTCAAATCAAACAGATAACTCACGTCAATTTCACATGTAACCATTGCAGGTGGAATTGAAAATGGGAAATGCTCTTGGAATTGATATCTCAGTACCATATTGTATCGAGATGAATCGACGTTCAACTTGTTCGTATATCATGGTACAGTTCGTCGTACGATATAGTCTCTGTTATATGTATTGGTATATTTCTTTGTCCGTCACTTGTCCATTTTCATACCCATCGATTATTTTTATCTAATTCAAAATCACCAAAATAACAAATCGGGAGTACATTCTCATATCTGTGCAAAACAGAATTTGTATTCGATCAAAAATTCGACTTACAACCAAACAGAAACTTATTAAAAATAAAACAACCTAATTAACAGCCTAAATATTGGCTGTTAAAACAACCCAATTAACAGTCAATATTTAGGCTATTAATAGGCTGTTAACTGCCGACGGTTAACAGTCTAAATATTGGTTGTTAACAGCCGACAACAACCAATATTTTTGGCTGTTAGCATCAATTTTTTTAGTTCATATTTAAAAAAATTATACATCTGCTAAAATTTTTTATCTGCCAACATCTATATCGAATCTTAATTTATCGAGTAAAAACATACACACATTTAACGAAAACGAAATTAAACATACGTAAATATACTTACCGATTCGAAGTAATTGACCGAAAATAATTTTTTTCTTCAGCTATCGATATTTTTGAGATTTTCAGAGTGAAGAAGATGAGAAAATTTTTATCTGTGTTTGAGCTGATTTTGTGATTTTATGTAGAGAGTGTTTGACTTTTATTTATTAACTAAAATGGTAGTGTTGTCTTTTTAATAAAACCATATTTTGTAATTGTTTTATTCATTTAAGGGCATTTTTATCTTTTAAATATCATTAGGCCATTGTTGAATTATTCACTTGTGAAAAAGTTAAAAGCCAATTAAAGACCTTTGACCAGGCCTTTTTTAAAGTTTCCCCCATAACATTTGAGGGATCACTCACTGGTTAGGAGCTTCTGAATTCAAAAAAGCTTTTGGTAGTTAAACAAGGTTTTAAAAGATGCTTCCTAAAAAAAACATTTTATACGTAAATTCAATTTTTTTTCTTAATTTAACCACACATTCTTTAAAAATTTACTATTTTAAAACTTATTTTTCTACTTTAAAATAGACAATATGAGCTAAATTCAAAAGGATTAATAAAAGGACTACAAGTAGCAAAAAAATATAAGTTTATGAATCACTATATATAGAGAGATAAGAGCTACGGTCCACCTCACTAAACAAGGTAATAATCTCAGATAATACAATTAAGTAAGAGCAAAATGGAAGTCTGTGTACAACTTTGGATAAGGTATAAAGAATGAGTCTTCGCTTCTGACTGCGTTAATCCAAACTCTTCAAAAAATATTAATCCTCATAGCGACAAATTCTCTAAATCTTCTAGATAAATGTAGCCCACAACCCTTGTCGATGAGGCTGCAACAACATTCTCTCTATGTGATCTTGAAAAGCTGCATTTAGGCCAATCAAATCATATTTCTTTCGGACACCCACGTCACACTTGGCCAAGCCCAACCCTATCATCTATGTTCTCCTCCTATCCGCCTATGACCACACCTAGCTTTGTCCCTCTTTGACTGCATGTTAGTGGCAACTTTAATCAGTAAATCAGCTTCTCTTCCTTGCCTTCCATGTAAAACAATGTCTCTCCCCCAGTAGTATACCCATAAAATGCAACTCACCTGGCAAAATTCCTCCCCCGAACAACCCTAAACACCGTCTGCCAATGTCTCCTAAAGTTCCATACGAAGACATGGCTTCACATCACCCGACCACCAACCATTCGCCAAACAAGTTTCATCATTGGGCATTGAAAGAAAACATGAAATATAGTTTCCTCACCCCACACCATACACAAATCAAGCCAATCCTGTATGCATTAGATTGGTTTACTTGGGAGTCCAATGAGAAAAATCTTCCATAAGAACAATTGCACCTTAAGGGAAATATCAAACCTCGATAACCTATTCCACAAATCATGTAAAACCACTATTCTAGAGCCAATATTAGGAACGTTCTCATTTTTTAACATCTAACCATTACGAACATTATAACAATTCTTCTTTATCAAATGCCATTACAACTGGTCTGTCCCATCACCAAAAGTAGTAGGGATAGGTAAGATAGACTACCTATGAATAGGAATAAATAAATTATTGATTAAATTAACATTCCACAATCCCGGAATAGCATCGCGAACCAGGTCACATTGTTGTGAAGGAATGTGAGAATGGCAACCACTTTTTGTGATACAATCGAATGAGTTTTCCATTTCCAACATGCTACTTTAGGCCTTTGACTAGCAGATCCCAACCCCATAATATGCTCTTCTAAAAATATGAAGAAGCAGGTTATGAACAAGCTCTCAAAAATCTTGTGGTCCGACAATACTTATAGAATCTGAGCCATGAGAGGATTCGGGATAAAGGTTAGCATATAGGCTTGTTTAGCCATAAGGACTTTGTTGAACATGCCCAAGTTCCTAAGCCCTAAACTACAAAGTAGTGTGGAGAGTAGATTTTATTTCATGACATCCCTGACAGGTCCAGTCAAAGCCAAAAGTATAGAAAATAGTTCTTTCTTAGGGTGAAAGAAAACCACAGTTGATTGAATAAACATTTCCTGCCTTTCATTTCTGTTCGTTCCACATATATAGACAAGAGATACAACAACTAGCCAACAGTTCCTAAACTAAAGGGAGCACTACCTGCACATAACAGCAGCAGTAAAGCGAATACGTGCAAACAGAGTAACAGAAATGCAAACACCACTTGGACTGGGTCTTTTGTGGGACTACGTGGCCTAACATTACTTATCCCTCAAGTGGACACTTGTCCCCAAGGTCCATAGTTAGATTCTGCTTCTGGAGGTCTTCTTAGATGTTGATTACTTGCCCTTGCTTTGTCTTCAGACGGGTTGCCCTCTAGGATTTCTTCACAGGTAATTTCGCCCGTGTTTGTGCACCCCTGAAGCAACAAAAGTTGTGGTCTTTGGCACTTGTGACCAGTAGTAAACATATCATTGCAATTGAAACAAAGACCATTTGCTCTTCGTTTTTGCATTTCATCCCACGTGAGCCTCTTAACAGGGGATGTTGGAGTATATCGCGTTGGAGTTTGAATGGTTGGTTGTAGCTCGTTGGTTGGAAGTGACCTTGTGAAACTTTCTTGGCGGAGCAGCTGCTTATCTTTCATATGTGCCAAGCTAATTGCTTCTTTCAATGTACCTGGCTTGAACATTCGAATTCCATTGAAATTTCTGCCTTTAGTCCGCCCATGTACGTGCCAACGAGCGCTTTTTATGTCCAGCCATGTACTTTGTTTCCCAATTTCTCAAATTCACATTGGTAATCTCAGAGGAAACCTATCTTCCTGATCCTAGATAATGCTTCATCAAAATCTTCGAACTCCGAAGGTCCGAAGCGAGCCCAAAGTTCTTCTTCAAAACCCTCCCATGAAAGCACTCGTCCCTCTTCTTGGAAAGTCCTACGAATCCATTATCACCACTGATTGACCTCTCCTTCAGATGGAAGGAAGCCAAAGATACCTTCTGGTTGTCCGGCGTGCCTTAATACTCGAAGAATTGTGCTACTCGATTGAACCATTCGGTTGGATCATCTCCGACGTACCTCGGAAATTCCAGTTTGGCCATCTTTGATGAGAATACTTGTCTCCCACCTTCACCATCCTCTTGGTTCTTCCCGTAATTTGTGTCCTCCTTGTATGTTCTCGAGAACCCTTCCCTTTCATGGTTGTGGTGACTAGGCGATGCCTTGGATGACAACAAAGCTTCTGAGATCTTGTTGATTGTGTCCTCTAGTTGGTGCAGTTTGTCAGATACAGCCAATTCAATCTGTTGCATGCCTTCCTGCAGTCTACCGAGTCCAGCCTCCAAGACCTCAATTCTCTCTTTATTTGATGCCATGGCTCTGATACAAATTGATAGGTCCCAGTCAAAGCCAAAAGTATAGAAAATAATTCTTTGGGTGAAAGAAAACCACAGTTGATTGAATAAAATTTTCCTATATTTCATTTCTGTTCGTTCCACATATATAGACAAGAGATACAACAACTAACCAGCAGTTCCTAAACTAAAGGGAGCACTACCTGTACATAACAGCAATAGTGCCTAAAATAAGGGAAATAACAGCAGCAGTAAAGCAAAAACGTGCAAACAGAGTAACAGAAATGCAAACACCACTTGGACTGGGTCTTTTGTAGGACTACGTGGCCTAACAATCCCATTCATCTTGCGTTCTCTTCCAATTATGGCATCTTACTAGAAATGTTGAATAATGAATCGGATGCCACTTAATAAGAAATCCAGTAACTTGAAGATACTCTTAACATATGTGGGAATGGCCTAAGCACAGATTCAATAAAAATTGCTCGACCCTAGTTGAATATAAGTTTCAGCAGTAGCTCTTTATTCTTTTTGTAGTACTATTTTTAACGGCCTTGAAAATGCGGTGTTTGTTCTTCCCCATTATAGTATGAATACCCAATTAGGTGTCATTTGGATGCATGTTCAGTAACTCAAGCCATCCTTTTATAATCTTCTGATCTATACTGGCAATATTAGGGTTGGATTTGATAGTTAATTTAACTAGATTAATTTGCTGACCAAAACCCCAAAAATAAGGAAATCAAACTCTTTAGCATGAATGAAAATGATAAAATCATAGAGAATGTGACACGGGGACCATGTTGTTGATTCTATTGATGTCTGGAGCATCCTTATTGAGAGGGGCCTATACATCCCTTGGCCCAACTACCTCACGTACGTCATTTGATCCCTATTTACAATAATATCCTCCATTATCTCTTCCAAATTCACGCACTTGTTGGTGTCATGGTCTTAAAAATGATGGTTCGTGCATCACTAGAGAGGAAACTCTCACATCACCCAAGTATTGGTGTGATCTTTTGTGTGATCCTTCAGGATTTACGATATTACCTCGGTTGCGAGATAGTTATGTCGCGATTGGAAGGCTTTCGATCTCTTTAGCTTGGCATCATAGCCTTTCATTTATCGACATGGTCCCATCCTACTATGGTTCTACTAGCCTTATCACTCCTTGATTGTGGAACTCCTCTTTGATCAAATCTACCAAGTCATCGTCTATTGTGGTTGCTCTGTTGTCGATGTCTCTCCAAAAGTGAATGGTCCTATCTAAAGCGAACATGAAAGTTTGAAAAATTGTATCGTGTGGAATGCTTTTGACTTCGACAATTTCTTGGATGAAACGATTGAGATAGCTTTGGAAAGGCTCATCATAGCCTTGCCTCATGTCGTTGATACTTCTTGCCTAGATCAAGGCATTCGCACAGTGAAATATGGATAAATTAGTTTTTAAGGTCATGCATCAATGTTATTTGGTGCTATCTTATTATATCACTTACTTGTTCTTCCTATGAAGGTGACATATAAGTAGTATTATAAAGAGCGTAAAGCGTGGTTAATAATGAAAGCTAAACTTCAAGCTTTACGAGCCGAGCCGAGGCAAGGTTGGACATAAAAAAGAGTTACTTATTTTTATTATTATTTTAAATACTTAAATCATTCTAAAAATTATTTAATAATTAAAATAATACATACAAAATATCTAAAATTATAAAATACTATATTTACCTAACATGTTTATAGAAACTTCATGCATGCTTTCGAATTTTCTAACAAAACGATAAGTTTCAAAATCATAATTACATAATATAGATAGGATCGTAGCTTAAATATTATCTAAATCTTTATCGAATAAAGTCATTTTTGACTTTTGTATAAATATATTCATTTAAAAACTTACAACTAAAGTCAAATAAAAGTCTTTAAAAAAAGGGAAAAATAAAAAAAATAAAAAAGTTAATAAACTAAAGTCAAATAGGAGGGTTACCTAACACTAGCAGACCTTGAATGTCTTTGCTCTCACTTGTCTCTCTATATGTGGCTGGTGTGAGAAAAATGTGATACTTGCACTCTTTGTGTGAAGCTTGTCACCCTAATTTCGTTGATTCTCCTGGGGAAGTGAAGCTGTCTAGCCTTATTGCAACATGAATTGCCTTATGGACACATTATCTTCAACAAAACGCGACATGGTGGTGGACATATCGGCTACAATTCGAGTTAACTTGGCCAATCTTTTTGTTGTCTTGCTTTTTTGTCTTTGGTGTTTTCTGTTCGTTGAAATTCAACAAGTGTACGGATCGGGACAAGTAATAAAGTGGATTTGTTAAGTCCGAATATCGTCCCACGGAGACTACTATTTGCCAATAAATTTTAAACTAACCTAGTTTCAATTTAAATAAAAGAATTAACTAATGATTAAATCAAGTTTTATTTTCTAATCGAAATTATAATAAATAAATTATTAAACTATTAATTAAATAGAAAACTTGAATTGAAACTGGAGAAAAGATTATGTGATTGGTTAGTTAGGATTTCTGATTTCACTTATGTTATTTATCATACATCTAAATCCAATTTATTCAACCAATTTTTATACATGTCAACGATCGAATTAACCAATTGTATTTAGTGATCTCTCTCAAGCAATACTAATCATATTCATATACCCGAACTTACTATATCTCTATATAAATCCACACACATATGAACACATTTATCTATAGGAATTCAACAAAGATCGCATAGCTTATAATTATCTCTCGATCTCTTATAATGTCTATGTTAATTATTACAAGAGCTAGAAAAATACATTACCTCTCGGTCTCAATATTATCTCTAAATCAATTAATTGTTGCGCAAAAAATTAAAGCATTAAACACACAATAATTAATTAACAAGTATTAAAATGGCATGAAAAACTTGAAATTAAATATATAATAAAAACGTAAGTTACATCATCCATCCTAACATAAAAATATTTAGCCACTCATAATATTGAATTTAAATACGCAAAAGTGGAAAGAAATCACCAGTAATTGACGAAACGTAAAATTTTTTGATATTTCTTCGCAAAACTGCCGGCCTTCTCTGCGTGTCTGTATAATATTTCAGCTTCAGTTTTTATTTCTCTTCCCAGATTTCAGCCGTAATTGTTGACTATTCTTCCTCCCCTTTCTCCTGTGTTGAATGTATATATATTAATAACTATTTAAACCTTTTTCTTTGTTTCAACAGAAGATGCCATTATGTTGAATATAATCAATTTCAATCGTGACTCACCCTCTTTGGCTGCAGTTTTTTTCTTTTTCCAATCGTTGCGGCTCTCTTCTTTTTCCTCCTCATGCCGTGGCTGTGTTATATATATAAATATATATATAACCTAAGCTACCAATTATTTGGTCCAATTTGAGGCCCAACAATATTTC
>CAIGRB010082559.1:11877-29162 GCA_903798255.1 Fraxinus quadrangulata | reverse complement strand
AAGTAAGTGATATTTAATTTAACCATATTCATCAAAAAAATTATTTTAATACCTTTATAATTTTTTTAAAAAAAATTGTACACGTAACAAGTTGTTCGTGTTCAATTTTTAACTCCGCCTACTCGAAATTTTAATTATTGAAGTAACCGGTCCCAAACCAGAATAAAAGAGGAGGGTTTATCTTTCTTTTTTTTTTAAATAAAAATATTTTGAAAAATATATATTTACTCGGCTCGCTGAGTACCCATTTTGTGCGAGCTTGGGGCACGAATTGAGCTCGTGTAGGTAACGGTTCGGCCCATTGCCACCTCTAGACGGGAAGTATCTGCTGTCCATCAGTCATGATCAAGCAATGTATCTGTTGATTGTACAAGGACCCCACACAGCACACCTCCAACCCCCTGTAAAGGAAGAAACAAGTTTTTTTAATATTGATGTGATACAAGTTAAAATTGGCAGGTTTTAATCTTTTCGCTTTGTTCGATTATTCGAAATTTTCGGAGTTGCATGCGTGGTGATCTGTTGCATGTGCTGATATCGAGAAATTTTTTAGACAGTCACTAAAACAGGAATTTTTGAAAATTGAAACAATTATGACCTTTTATGTATGACTCGTCCACCTTCCCCTAACTAGTCGTCAAATTTGTCAGAATGAGATGGATGCCTTTTCCATGTTCTTTTATTCTCTCGTCTTGACTCCAATTTTGTTTTTCTCCCCTTTAAAAATTTTTATGTTATCGAAAAATTCATCATCTTTCTCAAAAAAATAAAATAAAATAATAAGCATTCGTCATCGAATTTCTTGAGTTTTTGTTCCAGTGGACTCTCACCCTCTCTAATGAAAGGTAGAATTAGAAAGTGAAAAAAAAAAGAATAAACCTTTTTCTTTGTGAAAGTAGTATGAAAAATTGCAAATTAAATGTTGCATCTAAATATGGAGTAGATGTGACCTTGCGAATGTAATTTAATATCGCAGAGTTGTGATATTTGCATAATGTAAGTGTCTCAATATGCAGTGCTCATAATTATTTCGTGGTACTGTTTTGTTTGAATCCGGTGCTGATATTTCATTCCATCTTGTCCTGTGGAGAGTATAATGAGCATTCAATGTCCGCCCAGATAGCTAAGAATATCCAGCAGCCTCTGATCAGTTCTTCATTTTGTTTGAACAGACATAGTTTATACTTTAAATGTTAAGAAAATCTGGAAGACTTATAGACGAACAAAATCTAGTGAATGAAAATTTTCCCATCTTTTTCTCCTTTCAAACTCTGTCTTGATAAAAATTATTGAATGCTGTTTCATGTTCTTTTACAGACAACTAGAGTGTTTGCTACATGGTGTGATGTATCTTCTTCAGAAGATAGAGAAGCTTTGCATGAAATTGCACGTCCTCAAGTTCATGGCGATGATATAAATTGTGTGACAATAATCAAAGGAAAGGGGAACCACAGGTGGGCCGATTCGTAAGTTGGCAGAGTTCTTGAAGCTCTTCTATCCTTCTTAAAGACTTTGAATCATACAAATTCTTGGAAATTTAATTTTTCTGACAACCTTCAAGCTGACATGCAAATTTTGGGTGCAAATATGTTGAAAATCCCAGAATCCCATATATGTTCAAGGTGAGCTTTATGTTATATCTCTCCCAGATTTTGACTCTGAAGCTCTGATACCAACAGAGTAATATGTCTTGTACACCAAGAGCATTGTAAGAACAAAATTACTTTCTTATCTATAGCAAGCAAAATTGATTGTTCCCTGTTAAGTTTTATAGACTCTTATCAATATTTTATGTTTTGGGTGGTGGTTCTGGCTGTGAAATATGCTGCATCTTTTCTGGATGCAGCACTGGAGAACATTCAATCCTTAAATTGATAACTAGCCTGACCTACAGCCTTCCTTATATGAATTTATATGACGAATTTAGATGGTTTCTATGAAATCATGTTATGTTTTTGTATATGGGGAAGTGGCAATCTTCTCTCCTCTGGGCTGAGGGAATGAGGAGATTTGATCTCAAGATTTTTATGTCAAAACTTAATGTTCATATCTTTTATGGTGTCATTGGCTTGAGCACGACATTTTCTTCAGATCTCCAGCACCTAACTATCAGACTACTATTACAATACCTTAATCACATAATGTATTTATCAGTGTTATTGTTAGAGAATAACGAGATAATATGGCAAAATATAAAGTGAACGATCACAAACGCACAAGAACACAATAATTGGCAAAGAAAGAGAATTCACTAAAATATGGAGAAAGTGTACAACGATTTTGTGTTTCTTACTTTTCTAACTTGTAATGAAGAGCCAACTATGTCCCTATTTAGTAAGATTTTAATATAACATAATGAAATGCGTAGTTGAAAAGTTGTGGAACCCATAAAATATGTGATTAAAATAAATTTTGACTTTGACTTAAATTAAAATCTAGATTTTAATAAGTACCAAATAGATGCTATATATAGGATACATGTCAAATCCTAGTTACAATGTTTTAGATGGAAATAGTATCTCAGAATCACAAAACAAATCTCAAGTCGGATATCATCGTCGCTCGAGTGGCGCCCTGGCGCGAAGCGGGCATCGCGTGGCGCTCGAGCACCAGTCGAGCGATAAGTGGGCAATAGTACAACGCTCATGCGTTACATCTATAATTTATATCGATTATAAAGACCTCCCTATAAGCTTAATCTTTTTCATCACGGGATTTGTAAAGAATTCTTTCTCCCACTGAACTATCTTTTTATTTTCACCTCAATAAAAAAAATCTTATATACTAATATCAAATCATGTTATGTGTTTGAGATTAGACAAATCAAGTTATTCCATTGGTATTTGTTGGGTTAACTTTTATTTAAAGTTTATCAATTTTTAATTGATCAAATTTCAAGATAAAAATATTATGACATTCATAATTGCTGACCTCAAAAAATGTCTCCACATAGCCAACAGAATTTGATCCCACTTGCGTTCGCTTGAGCTTTTCTTCTACACACTTGAACACACCGTTAGTTGCCCTTGGCTTTTTCTGATGGTGGGGGAGGTGATCGCGAGCATTCTGACGGTCAAGTTAGTTTTTATGAATGAATAAGTATTAGGGGTAAAATATGAAATGTAGAGATGAAAGTTGCATTACCTTTTGCACGGCATGGCGTATAGATTTATATATTGTTTAAGGTTAAGTGTTGACCGTTGGATGAGGAGACACATGGATGCATCTAGCAACAAGGGTGCCAAATATTTCCTCATGGGCAGACAGTCATTTAATGCGATCATCATTACTTTCTAAAAAGTGGGCTAACTTCACCTTTTGCTACTTGACATAAGAGTGTCATGTCACATCAATCTATTAAAGGATACTTCCAAAGGTTTTCCTGGGCTACAGTGTGTGTGATATCATTGATTTACCACCTCGGGCAACTCGATTGAGTAGGCACACTCCGATGGCTTCGACACCTCATTACCCAGGCACTTCGAATATGATCTCTGCCACTTCGTCGAGTCCCCTCCACTTTGGTGGGCCTTCCATCACTTTGGTAGGGCCCCTCATTGACATTGAAGGTGACATGGAGCCTCAATCTTAGGAGGCATAACAATAGTCCCCCAAGTTCATGTATGAACATTTACGTAGTGCATGGACTTTGTTGGGAAGAAGTCTCGTGCTAAGATAATGTATTGTTGAGTAGTGATACGGTAGATCTGGTCACATCACTCGGCTACTCCCCTCAAGTCCATGGATGGACATTTTTGTAATGCATGGACTTAGAATTATCGAATTGTATAGGTATCATTGTTTTCCATGCAGGAGAGGTTCTGGAGGTTGGCATCTTTGAGAAAAGCTAAAACTGCAAAAGTAAAGTCCTCTATGATGGATGAGGCTCTAAAAGTTGGCAAATTTGAGAAAAGCTGAAACTGTAGAGTGAAGTCCTTTATGATGGAGAAGGCTCTGATGGTTGGCAGCTTTGAGAAAAGCTGAAACTGTTGAGGTGAAGTCCTCTGTGATAGACAAGACTCTGAAAGTTGGCAAGTTTGAGAAAAACTAAAAATGCAAAGGTGAAGTCTCTGTGATGGACAAGGCTTTGAAGGTTTGCAACTTTTAGAAAAGTCTAGCAAGCGGCATGAGGACTTTTACAACAAATCTCGTAATTTCAAGGCTCGGGTTGAAGAAAAAGTGGAGTTTTTGAGTTTCAAGTTCCTCATCACTTGCTTTACCTCGAGTGATGTAGTTCTATATTTTTCGTAATTTTTATATCACCACGCTAGGCTAAACACTGCAATGTATTGAATGGGTGATGAAATCATTGATTTCTAGTTTTTAATTCAAGACTTATTATTTCTTTAATTAATTCTTGTGTTTGTGATTGCATTTGCATCAAATATGTTTGTTTGAATGCTTAATCACCATTTAGACAAATAAGTTGATTATTTATAGTGTTGAAAAATTCACAATAAGTAGAACATTGCAAATACAACACAGGGATAATAGATATTAGGAATAATATTAATGACTTGTGCAATCGTATGTGATAATTCTATTATTGAATGCATGCTTGACATATAAATTTGGACTAGAAATAGGGTCGGGTCGGGTTGTGTTAAATGTAGATTTAATATATCTTAAAAAAGAATATTAGATAAAACTAGATTATCGATTGCCACGAACACTTCAATAAAATTTACATAAGTCGAGAATTAGAATTAGATATTAATAAGTGGATTCTAAAATCCAATACACGCATTCCTTTATTTTCAATTTAATTTAGTATAATTCAAAACAACAATCTATTTGTGTTACTACCATTGAATTTGATAAAGTGATAAATTTTAGTTGAATGTTATTTCTCGTGTGACGATAACTCAACTTATCAATTTAGTACTACTGGTCAATGATCCCTTACATTTGCAAATTTTGTCCGAACATGTATCATTTGGAGGTTAGGCCACAAAAATCCCCTCCTAATTGTATTACTTGTTACATTAATGAAGAGGGTTGGGGAATTCAAACCCTGTCTAGATTGAGGCATTAAACTGTAACTTAGGCGTTGATGGTGTTACTTCTACACAATGACAATTAGTTAAACCCCAATTTGACAATCATTATGTAGCCCGAAAAGAGTTTTGAATGGCGATTTCTAAAAGAATGTGTGGTTAAATAGTATGGCAGATTTTTAAATTTACGTACAAAATATTTTATTGTGTGAATGTGAGAGTATATATATAAAAAAAAAAGAATTTTCAAATAATAATTTTCAAATAGACACTTATTATGGATAAACTATCCTTCATCAAATAGTGATCATTTCACATGTACTCTTTCTGCTGGACAGTGGTGGACCCAGCACCCGACGGCCGCGTGTGCTGGATTCGCCAGGAACAGTTTTTTTTTTTTTTTTATTGACAATGAATAAACTTTTCAGATTATATATCTGGTAAGTTCTTTTATTATCATACATTTCTTGTAGCTCTGGCTAGAACTTATTTATTCACATGAGAGGTCCTGTTTCGAATTCATTTCCCGACAATTTTATTGTGAAATATTTTTAATTTTATAATTTTTACCAAAAAAAAAAATGGAATAAAAGAGGAAATTTGAACCCGTGACCTCTTCGTAGGATATTGATTGATTGACCATTGTGGCA
Source organism: Fraxinus quadrangulata (assembly GCA_903798255.1). Lineage (NCBI taxonomy): Eukaryota > Viridiplantae > Streptophyta > Magnoliopsida > Lamiales > Oleaceae > Fraxinus > Fraxinus quadrangulata. Next base: position 23,515 of record CAIGRB010082559.1, on the reverse strand, counting down.
CTCATGAAATTTGATATTAAATTTACCAAAATAATATATGTTATATTTTAACGATTTTAATGCAATTGTAAAAATTCAAACCCGTGCTCTTCCTTTGAATTATACAAAACGTTGCCACAATATCATTAGGTAAATATTGTTAATTTTTACAACAAAATTATATATGTCAGTTTGAACAAAATATTTGTTATATTTAAATTTTAGACCTTGTTTGATTTACTTTTTTTTTAAATGCATTTTTCTATCTTCTTTCAACCGCACATTTTTCAATAAAATAATATTACATGCAAATTCAAAATTTTTCCTTATTTTTAACCATACATTCTTCATCAAATTACTATTTCAAAATGTATTTTTTGTAAAAAAAAAAAAAAAATTGTTATCAAACGGGCTCTTAATATTTTATTGTTGACAATGGTGAACGATCCACAGTCACTCGTGCTGACTCGAAATCCTGAGTCCACCACTGCTGCTGGACCTTGTCCGGTGCATGTACATTAATTTTAATTGTATCCACTCAATATTTGTATGGTTACACAATCAAATTATAGAAATACAATAATAAAAAGTGATTACAATATCGAGAATAATATTTTCTGCAATCATTCCTCGATATGTATATATAAAGGGTTAATTGAAGCTAAGGCTCCAAACCTTTCAAATCGAAGAAGTTGAGACCCAAATGGATGGAGAATATCCAAATCGCCATTAACTAACTAAAACCCCCCAATAAGGAAAAATGATAGAAAAATATGAATAATGTTATTTGTACATAAGGGATTACATAATAATTTATATACATATGAGATGTCAAAAAGAGATGGAAAATTTTATTTTATTTGGTTGAAAAAAATCTAATTCAATTATACCTCACTACATCAGGTGCATACAAACCATTATGTATATGTAGTACAACCGAAAAAATAAATTTTTTCTTCCTGAACCCACCCAAAATCTCCCACCCCACTCCACTCCACTCCACTCCACTCCACAACAAACCAAAAACCCAAAAGTTCAGTCCACCTCACAACCAACCAGGAAACCCAAAACTTTGATCGACCGAAACTCGTCGGCATCACCATCACCATCACCTCAAGTGACGACTTTGAGGTGCAGAAAAGACAGTTGTGTTATATCTTAGATGAATTTTGTTATGGAATGTTAAATTGACCTGAATTTAGATGAATATTTTTGTGACTTTCTATTTTTCCATGAGATCTGCTGTGTGTAGCGGGGGTTTATACCCCAACTGAAACCCCTCTCACATGGGGTGGGGCTCGAGGCTCGGGGCTCGCGATTTTTTTTTATTACCCTCCCCCGGTGAGGGGGATGTCATCCGTAATGTAAACTCTGGATGTACAAATTGTAAATTTTTTTTTTCCATAGATTTGTTTACAATTCTTTCTTAATTAGTGTTATTTGTACTCGTGTTCAAATTTTTTTTTATCCATTTGCATGTGTTAATTCACATGTTATTTCACACATACTCAAGAGGCTACGGATCCCATAAATTATTTTGCGTGATTGGGTAGATGAATTAAACGTTTTGATTCTTAAATGTTGTTATGCACTCAACTCAATTTTTTTTAAGGACCCAAGTATTCAAGTTTCGCTCGATTAATCTTGATGAGTGACATTCTTTCCTTCTGGTTCGTCGTCGAAGTAAATCAGATGCACTCACAATTTATACACACTTGCGCCGAATGTTCAGAAAACGATTATCCTCCGTGTGAACTCCATTTACGACGTGCAGACGGAACCCCCAAAGAGATGACAGAATACACCATGATGATGTCTCCACAAAACATTTCCTTCAACTCAACTGAACTCAATTTTGATTTGTTTTTCATTGTGTTCATGTGTGGAAACTTCTGGGCAAAAGGTTTGGTATGCAAATGAACATTCAATCCGTCCATTTAGTACTTTGAGGAGAGTGATTTGGAATTGAAAATATTGAGCGACGACTTTGAGGTGGCGGTGGTTGTCAACAGTGAGTGGAGTAGTGGCATTAGCTATCACTTGCAGCTGCATATGATGATTGTGATTTTTGTTTGATTTGGGATGAGATGACGAAGTTTTGATTTGTTTTAATTTTTGGTTTATTTTTAATTTTTTAAAAAAACAAAAACAAGAAATGGTCAACTCAATTTTTTTTATCAACTAACAAAAAAATGGATGAAATCCATCCACTCACGGTTTAAAAGATTTTGGATGATAACTGCAACGATTGAAAAGTTAGGAAAAAATCTACAACTGTTTAAAAAGTTTCGGGTCTTAATTGCAATTATCCCATATATAAATTTCACTAAATAGGATTTTTAAGGGGGGGGGGAGGGGAATCTCAGCCTACCTTAAAAAAAAATTCTTGCTATACATCCTAATTTACACACTGGATTATTAAATTTACACTTACACAATCTCAAATCATCTTTCACATATCACACATTTAATCCAACCATTATAACACTTTTAGATCATCAATCAATCAAGGTGTCAACCAAATTGCACAAATAGCTTATTTAAAAAAAAAAACAAAAAAACCCTGAATATCCCCCCCACACCCACTTTTTTGCTTAAGGCCATTGCCTCAACGTTTTGAATCAGCAAAATTTCACTCCTGGAAGAAGGATATAAACAAACAAAAATCTAGGATGTAACTGCATGGAGCACTTGGCTGTTAAGCTTTATAATAAATAAAATCCCAATAGACATTCAAGCATACTTCTAAAAATTATCGGGAATAAAGAAGGTTATTCCATCAAAAGGATTCAATTTCCTTCATGTGAGAAAAAAGTTGCATAGTTCAAATACTACTATGGTATAACTCGTGACAAAAAAAAGCTGATGGATTTTCAGTCAACAATTAACATGGATATAGCAATTTATATTTAAGCAGAATGCCTCGGCAAATTAATCGAACCAGTTACAGAGCCAATCCATAATCTTTGACTGCCTCAGAAGAATCTGTTTGTGCAAAAGAATATTGTGCTGCAATGGAAAACAAAAACATCAACCATAAAAATCATTTACATCAAAAGGAAATCATATCAAGTATATAAAGTCTCCCAAAACATAGTACCTCGACAAACTTAAACTTAGAATCAAGACTAGCAAATCTTTTAGTCAAATCAAATTCATCTCGGAGATACTCCCAAATCTTAGCATATTCAGCATCCTTCCAAGCTATATCTGATCTGAATACCATGAAGAATGTCTTATGTGAGAAGACAAAAAAAATCTGTTTAAAAGAATAGGGATGCATACTTAAATATTGTTAGAAGAGTTCACTAAATCTCCTAAATAAGGAAACAAATGAAAAGGTCAGATATCTAGGATTAGAAATTGTTTACACTAGTGGTAATCCTATTTAAGAAAGTTGTGACAAAAACTAAAAGTACAGAAAATAATACTAATGAGTGAGGAAAGTCAAATCTACCAATACTTCCAATATTTAGTCTTAATACCTTCCACGGGCGCTTGTGTATGATTACATTGTTGTACTTGCCTCTTAATATAATTAAGATATATTAAGGAAAATGATTACAGCACACCACTTGATTATCCACAAGAAACCATTATCCACAAATTGATGCTTCGTGATCATTCAACATCAATTTGAGAGGGATGTCAATGAAATCAATGGATATTACAACTTGGCGTCTATATTACCATTTTAATGTATATAATTGTATGTATCATATTTATGTTGATTACATCTACCGTATTTAGATTGATATCATAATTGTATAATGTAATACTCTTCCTATATGATGCAAAGAATCCCTCAATGGAAGACCATTCAACCAAAAAGTTTGTCCTATTAAAGCACTTCTGTGGAAGTATTACCTTTCAAATAGACCCAGCTTAAGAATAATATCGGCAAGATTGGAATTTGCCTTTCCGACTAATTGATTGATCTTTTTTGGCTCCATTTTTGTAGTTCCAGTGTTCACCATCCCAAAATTGAAGTCAGAAAATTCTAGAATAATTGCATCAACCTGAAAGATCGCACATAGAGCACAACGAGATACAACCAATAAAGTTGCACTGTCATATAGGTGAAACGTGGAAGTTGATAAGATACCTACCTGATGGACATAGTAGTCAAGAGCAATACTTTGACCAAGAACACTACCAATGATGCGAATCCTTTCAATATTTAGGTACTGTAGCATTATGTAATCTGACCTACGTTGCACCAATGTGTTCAAAGTTGGCTTCTCTCTCACCTCATACTCTATTTTTTTCCGAAGCAATTCAGAAATTCATCAAATTGAGAGGAGACACACAGAAATGACCAAGAGTGAGACACAAACTATGTGATATTATATGCTTATAAATTTTGAAGAAAATATGTATCAAGAATTACCAAATAAAACACGTATTTGATTCCAGAATCTAGAAACATAATTGAGCTAAAATTCTAATTATACTCGCATAAATTGATCATTAACTGATAGATCTTTTATATGGGGTAATTAGCACAACGTCCCTACCTTTCATTAATATTATAGAAAACGTCATTACCTTCATTTTTTGATATTTTCACCCTTAATTACATATTTGATTGCCAAAAAAGGTCTTCATCCATCTACTGTGAATATCTCCTGAACACAATAAATCAATTTTCTTTTCAAAATGAACTGGTAACATATTCTTACAAAATTTTCTCCCTTCTTCCTCCCTTACGCGGGCACGGTTACCTTGTGGTTTTCCCTTCAAAAATTTCTCCATTTCTTCGAGCATTCCTCCCCTCCCCTTCTCCACTCTTCCAAGTCCAACATCCAATAACATCCTTCAAATACTTATTATTTTTAACACACTATTTAGGTAAAATACCATTATTATTTGTTATCCTTCACATGGTCACAAGCTCCAGAATTTCTTGCTTTCTCCATCTCGCGCAGGTGGGGGCGCATAGTAGAATTTTTTTTTTTTTTTTTAAATCCACTCGTAAAGAGGAAGTATTGTCATTTTTAGCTTAGCAAGACAGACTCAGTTGGATAAGTAGAATTACCTGAGGAAACGACCATCATATACGACACGAGCTCCATTTGCTGCTGAGCAATTCCAAATCTGAGCAACAGCTGCATCATAGCAAGCCACACAATCTGCCGTCAAAAGATAATTTATACACTGAACCGTGGCATAGACTGGATCTGAAGATCTCAACTGCTGCGCAGTGACAAACCATTTGTTTTCGTTGGACAGCTGATTTCTCAGGTCGGCAAAGGTAGCGTTAAGGTTGTCGAAAAAGTTCCTTATATTGGTTGCATTGTACTGACAGCACCCGCTATTCAGCAGATTGGTCTGTGGCTGCGCGCTGGCTTGTTTTGATATGGATAACGTCATCACCACCACCACCCCTGATATCAGGCTGAGCCACCACCGTGTGACGGGCTGCTTGCCATTGGTTTGCTAATTGCTATGCGATGAAAAATTTTAGTGTGTTACCTAATCAGTGAAGGGTAAGCACTAACAATGCTTCCATTGTATGGCGAGGCGAGGAGAGGAGAAAGGGAGGAATGAACTAAGAAATGGGAAATTTTTGAATGAGAAGCCGCAAGGTAACCGTGCCTACATAAAGGAGGAAGAAAGGAATTTTTTTTGTAAGACTATATTACCCTTCCATTTTGAAAAGAAAATTGACTTTTGTGTTCAATTAACGGAAATATTCGCGATGAATGGATGGAATGATGTTGTTAGGCAATCAAATGTGTTATTGATGAACATGTCAAAAAACAAATAAGGTAGGGACGCTTTCTGCAATAATATTGAAAGGTAGAGACGCTATGTGCTAATAACTCTTTCTACGTGATTGTCATCCATCATTTATACTACAAGTCATGAATCCAATGAGAAGGGTCTACGTAAAAGGTGCAACATCAACTTTCTAATTCTCTTGGAACTGAGAGAAATGACAATTTTGTATATGAAAATAATATTTTGTTTTCTTTTGAAAGTAAAAAATATAAGACTTCAAGTGAAGCAGGCATAAAAAACAAGGTATGAACACGTTATCAAAAATTTGCCAATGATAGATATCAATGCACATTATTGCATGATCACAATCACGTGACAGAAGTTCTGCACAAGTTTAAGAATAGAATAAAGAACATACCGTTCTTTCTCATCGCGGGGAGCAACCCTGAAGCGTGTCTTTCAACAATTTTCAGATATTCATCAACCTCATGATCTAGGATGTTGAATAAGACAATCGATCCATATTGAAAAACTATCATATAATAGCAATCATTCCCACTTAAATTAGCACCCAAGCCCTGAAACGACATTACACACTTAAAATGATATTTATGTATAGAGTCAAATATTGTCAATCATGTTTTATCTAAAGAAATACCACGTGCAATATCATTGACAATAATGTGCTTCGTACAAATGAATGCTCACTAATCTAGAGAAAAAAACATCAAGACAGTTAACAACATGACAAGTATATTTTTTAAACTGTTTGTATCTAAATCAAATACATAATGTCATATTTATACATAGTTAAATAAAACAAATTATACATCGATGACATGTAAATTAATAAAAAATAAAAATTGTTTGCCAAAAATATTATAAGCTAAATAGAAAGAAAAATGAAACTTACATTCTCGAGATTCAAATTTCCAAATCCTAGAACCACATAATTTGTCATCGGAGAAGAATGAGTAATAAAGTTCTGTTTGTGTTGCTCCACCAAAGTCCTCAAATTAACACTACAACAAAAGCATCACAACAATAATAACAATCAGTGGTGGAGCCACACATTCTTCATCGTGTGGTCAAAAATTAAATTATATATTTTCTCTTGAAAAATTGTTTTATCAATATTTTGCTCTTCACTAAAAAAAAGGAGATTTTGCATTGTCCAATCATTGGACCTAAGAACATCTCAACATTCGCTCTTTTGATACTCAGAATTGAACTCCAAAATTATTCCTCAAAAATTCTGAACTCGTACCGAGTTCTTCAATAATCAAGAACAGTACCTATCTAACTTGGTTCTGAAGATTCTCAAAATTTTCTCAACTCTCCCACTTTATGCAATGCATCTCCCTTATCCTCCTCTATCCCAAAAGCAAGAAAAGTTGTACACATTTATTAACATGATCGAATCAATAATAAGAGTCAGCTGGTCACCAAATCCGATGCTATTTATTTTAATATAGTTAAATAGAAACAATCTTGATACCCTTTTCAAACGATATTCTGCAACTTAATTTACTAGTCTATGAGCAATATTAAAACAAGCTACATAAGCATTATTGTAGTACGAACACAGAATCCAAAGGAAGAACCTACAATTTAAAGATAGAAATAAATACATATTGCACAGATTTCACGTTTTCTGTTTTGGTTGAATAATCAGTATTTACACTCCAACTAATCTGTACCCACATAAATACAAATCCGCTCCCAATAACAATACGCAGTAAAATGCAAAGATACAAGAACTCGAACCTAGTGGAGCAAAAAAAAGCCCTCACAGGAATGACAGGCTTGGAAGTTTGATCCTCCTCGTTCCCACCTCCCCCATTTCCCGAGCACCAAATGTTGTGGGCTGCAGAAGAAAAAGTGCTTCTGGACATAAAAACTCCGTGATTCCGCCTCAACAGAGAGCCCATTTGAAAGTAGTGCGCAGAGCTTGCTACGAAACTTTGGGTGCTGAACTTAGTTGTAAAAGTTCTGATGGAGTTTAACGAGTAAAATAAGGTGGTTGTTAATTTTAACAGCTTCATTTTTTGGCTGTTGTTTGGTTTCTCGCCGTGAGTTTCTCGAGAAGAAGGGAAAATATGGGTGGGGAATACTCTCTGTGACTCTCGTGTCTCAGTGGAGGAGGAGGAGGAAGTTGTGGGATAGGACTTGTTCAGCAAGGTACAGTGTCAAGAGACATGTCACTGAAGGTACACGCAACTTTTCAAATGTACCAGCCCTTGCCTTCTACAAAGACGAAACTGCCCTTTATTTTTGCCCACAAAGGTACAACTCAATTTGAAGTCCATTATTTAAATAAATATTGTGCCCTATTTGATGTTCGTTATTATTAAAAAATGATATTTTGAATAATAATTTTTTAAGAATATATGATTAAAAAATAGAAAAAAATTTAATGTTATGTTTAAAATATTTTATTATGTAAATTATAATTGAAAATAAACACGAGAAATAAATTATTTGTTTTAAAGATATAAGCATACATGAGCTTGAATTGACTCTCGTAAATCTATAATATATTCTAATTTTTGCAAAAAGATGCACTAAAAAGGAATTGATCCAGCGATAGACACATTTCTTTCATCCTCTGTTTAAACAGGATGAATTAAAACTTTAGATCAAAACTAGACCAAATTGAGGTTACGAATGGTATAAACAAAAAGCTAATGGGTCGTTCTCTTCGTATTTCAATTTTTCAGCGATAGACACATTTCTTTCATCCTCTGTTTAAACAAGATGAATTAAAACTTTAGATCAAAACTCGATCATATTGAGGTTACGAATGGTATAAACAAGAAGCTAAGAGGTCGTTATCTTCGTATTTCAATTTTGAGGTTTGAATTTTGAATATCTTTTATGTTTTGTGTTTTGAGTCTGTTTTGAAATTTCTGAAAATGTGTTCTTTTTGCCATTCTGAAAAATTGTTTCTGAAAATATAAAAATGGAAAACTCGTTTACTTGAAATTTTGAGAATTTTTTTAATAATATTTTATTCATTAAAATTTGTTTTTTCATTAAATAATTATGGTTTAATGTTAATTTAGTATGAAATAATATATACATTTTGAAATTGGTNTCGATACGATTAGAAGTTTATGTATCATGAAAAAATGAGCAAATACTAAACAAAATATAAAATAAATTCACGGAGTCATGTACGACGTCTTGAGTAGTCATTCCACATGTGTGTAGCAATTTGATCCCTAACTAGTCTCATTTAAGCTGTTTGACTAGCATCAAAATGTATGGCTTCTTGATCTTGACCTGACTCGGTATATTTTAGAACACCATATTCTCTTCTGAATACAACATGCAGTAGAAATTTGTCTTTACCTACTAAGAGAATAATTGGTAATCAATTTTAAAATAGGAAATATTGCCTTTAAAACTCCAATGCAACGTTCAATGATGTTACGGCACGAGAACTGTCGATATGTGAATAATTCTTCCTCCCACGTAGTCTTCCTCGTCCAACATAGTCACACAGATGATATCTTTGACATCGATCAGGGGCAAGAAATCCAGACATATTTAGATAGCCAGAATCAACAAGGTAAAATTGATCTACAAAAAATAAATTTAAAAAAATAAGACTCCCATAGTGTAACACTATAAATAAATTCACAATAAATATTTGAAGTACAAGAATATACATCTTCGTGGTATTGGAAAGTTGTTCGATCTTCTTATTCCTAACTCTGTGACCACTATGGCTGGACATGAGTCGGTTCGGTTCCGACCCAAAATTTTCAGGTATTTAATAAATGGAACTGTCGGGTCCAAATATAATTATGGAACCGTTCGAGTTCGGTTCAATTCTGTTCGATTTCGTACCATAATTAAAAATTTTTAACATTTACAGCAATATTATATAAATACAACTAATGATATATTGATTCGTAATTTTTACAAATTAACTTAACACAATTTAAAAATATATAAATAACAAGCTGATCAAGGAAATATGATACTATAAAGACATATATGCATTACATCACTTGCGAAGGAGATGAAATGGAATCTAAGGATAGCCAACATACTTCATCTTTATTTTATATTTTTCTTAGAATATGTTTTTCTCCTTTCGATTTTCATTTCGATACATTGCAAGTTTTTCATTATTTGCCCTAATAATTTAGTTGCTAATAAGATTTGTAGTGAAAGTATAATAATCCATTTATAAATAGAAGTAATAAGAGGAGTAGTAAAAATCACAAAATATGTTGATAGTAAATAAGTGGTGGTTATAAACGTGTGATTTATATAAATATTTGAATGAATTTATCAATCAATTAAAGAGTAATTTATTTGTAGTCGACGACTACAGTAGTAGCTCTATGTAACATCTCATGTGGCAATTTGTTATTTGAATCATTTTTGCCTTAAATAACAAGCTAAGCTCTCGTAGTACTTGCCCCTATCTCTAAGAAGCTTCCCTGATTTGGAGACTTAATTGATTGGATACTCGAAAACTATAATTTTTCTTGGAAACAGCTTCTACAACGATAGATAAGGGTCGTTTTTTTTTCTTTCCTTTTTTTTTTTCAGAACATTTTTTTTTCTTAAACTTATTTTCAACAATGTATTTTCACAGTCAAATATTTTCAACCAAAGTAAAATTCTTACTTTTTAATCATACATTCTACTAAAAATTACTATTCTAAAATTCATTATTTCCCATTTGTGAATTTCGATATTTTGGGAGTTTTTAAATAATAAATTTTGACAAAATATATGGTTAAAAAATAAAATGAAATTTAAATTCGCGTGAAAAATATTTTATTTGTAAGAACACGTGATTAAAAATGAGTAACAAAAAAAATTGGATCAAACAAGCCCTTTTCAAATGAGTCACCATTTCATCTCAATTAAAAGTAAATTTTTAGAAAAGTACAGTGTCCAAGAGACATTCTAGAGTAGGGAATAATAAATTCTTGCAGCTGCCAGCATTCTGTCTCTCAATGGTACACGCAAATTTTCAAATGTACCATCACTTGCCCTCTACAATGACAAAACTGCCTTTTATTAAAAAAGGTTCTTTTCCTTGACAATTCAACAAAAGTAAAATATAGAAAAAAATTTAATGTTACGTGTAGAATATTTTATTATTTAAGTATATAATTGAAAGAGTTGTGTTATTTAATTTCACTGGAGTTACAATCTCAGTTTATGTGATTATAAATCATAAGTTAAAACATAGCATTACTTTAATTGACAATAAACACGAGAAATAAATTATTTTGTTTTAAAGATATAAGCATACATGAGATATTGTATATTGACTCTCTTAAATCTATAATATATTCTATTTCTTGCAAAAAGATGCACTGAAAAGGAATTGATCCAGCGATAGACACATTTCTTTCATCCTCTGTTTAAACAAGATGAATTGAAACTTTAGATCAAAACTCGACCAAATCGAGGTTACGAATGGTATAAACAAAGCTAAGGAGTTTTTCTCTTCGTGTTTCAATTTTGAGTTTTGAATTCGTTTAGTGTTTAGTGTTTTGAGTGTTTATTTAGAAATTTTTGAAAATGCGTTCTTTTTGCCATTTTGAAAAACTTTGCCTTTAAAACTCCAATGCAACGTTCAATGATGTTACGGCACGAGGACTGTCGATAGGTGAATAATTCTTCCTCCCACATAGTCTTCCTCGTCCAACATAGTCACGCAGATGATATCTTTGACATCGATAAGGGGCAAGAAATTCAGACATGTTTAGATAGCCAGAATCAACAAGGTAAAATTAATCTACAAAAAATAAAATTTTAAAAAATAACTCACGTAGTGTAACACTATAGATACATTTACAATAAATATTTGAAGTACAAGAATATACCTCTTCGTGGTATTGAAAAGTTGTTCGATCTTCTTATTTCTAACTCCGTGAGAACCGAATCGACCCAAAATTTT
>CAIGRB010082550.1:0-16504 GCA_903798255.1 Fraxinus quadrangulata | reverse complement strand
TCAGTAGACAAATGTCTATATACTGAAGTTAGTAATAATATAATCACTATAAAATGTCTATATGTTGATGATATATTAATCATTAGCAACAATATAGACAATATCAAATAAACGAAGAGGTTTCTATCTTCCATGTTCAAAATAAAAGATCTTGGACAAGTGGAGACTATCCTTAGTATAAAAATTAAAAAGGATAGTGGGAGTTTTATCTTGAGCCAATCACATTATGTTGAGAATATGATAAATAAGTTCAAACACTTGAACATTAAAGAGGTTAATACCCCGTTTGATCCAAGTATTAAATTGATAAACAACGATGGAAGAACAATAGTTCAAATAGAATATACAAGTGCAATTCGAAGTTTTATGTACGCTACACAATGTAGAAGACTTGATGTAGCATTTGTCCTGAATAAACTAAGTACGTTTACTAGCAATACAAGTTCCGAACATTGGAAGGCCATTGGTAGGGTGCTTGGTTATTTGAAGAAAACCAAAAATCTTGGTCTACAATATACAGGATTCTCTAAAATCTTGTAAGGATATACTGACGTAAGTTGGATATCGAGTGCAGGAGAAAATAAGTCCACTTCAGATTGGGTATTTGCTCTTGGAGGAGGTGCAGTTTCTTGGAAGTCTAAGAAACAAACTTACATTATTCACTCAACAATGGAGTCAGAGTTTGTAGCATTGGCCGACGTTGGAAAAGAGGCTGAGTGGCTAAGAGATTTGTGATATGAAATACCTCTTGATATAAAGGATATTTCATCAATACCTATCTTATGTGATAGTCAAGCCACTCTTGCTCAAGCTTATAGCGAAGCATATAATGGAAAGTCTAGATACATGAGTCTAAGACACAAGTATGTAAGGAAATTAATCAAGCATGAAATAATTTCTCTTATATTTGTTAAGTCTAGTGAGAACTTAGCAAATCCGTTTACTAAACCTCTAACGAGAGAGTTAGTGAGATCGACATCAAGTAAGATGTGATTGAAACTCCTTAAATAAATCCACCAATGATAACAACCCTACCAAAATATACTAAACAACTATATTTAGTTTCAAGGGATAATAAAAAGTTATTCGATAAATGGATGGATCTCAACACTATTAAAATTATTAAACCCTCTCGTTGATAAATAGTGTTGGTTGTTACTGTTGGAGGGATGAGTTATAATTAAAACTCGTAATGAAGTTCAGTACGGAGTACAAGTATCTCTAAAAGAAACAAAGATACTGGAAAATTTTCACATATGGAAACTTGGAGGTGGTGTCGCCTCATTAGAAAGTTGGAGTTTTCTTTTTTTAAAAGTTCAAAGAAATATGATAAGTGTAAGGCCATATTAGCACTAAGAGAGTTAGAAGAACTTGTGAAAATTTAACACTTGTCTGTGTGATTTCATCGATATTGTCATAAAGAATAACTAGTTCAAAACTTTTTAGCTACCTTGAATTTCGATAATACTTTATGAGATTTACACTGTGATTATATTCAAATTGAAAGATATCTAACTCTTATGCATAACTGTTGATATTTGATTATGTGATTAAAGTTGATTTTGAACACGTGGGGATTGTTAGAAGTATTGTTCAAAAATCAAGAGAAGAAACCATGGATGAATGAATTGAAAAGATGAAGAAAAACCACATTTGGCGCCACATTATTGGCCTGTGACCGCATAGGCATTGTGGTTTTGCAGTCGCATGGCGGCCATTAGGGAAAAAATGGGCGACCCATGCTATAACTAAGCGATCACATAGTTATAGTCTATGCGGTCGCATAGTGTAAAAATCCGACTGTTAGGTTGGATTTTTTCGAATGTTTTGATGGTTTTCTTGTGAAGCAATGCACCTTTTCCATATAAGTTAATATCGTCGTATAGGAATGACTGAGGACTATATAAACATGTCATTTATCATTCCAAAATACAATTGAAAATCATTCCACAGTTTATCCAAATTATTAAAGAAATCTCATTCTCTTACATAATCAAATTCCAATACTTTCACTTGTTCAACTTGAGGAATCATTTAGTTTTTGGTGTCTCTTCATTTAGGCTTGATAATCATACAAATTATTTTTCATTTTCAATCTTTAAAAGCATAGTGTTGGAGGCAAATATCGTTTGAATACAACAATTTCATTTTGTGATCAAGTCTTATTTCGATATTATTTTTCATCTTCATCTTCTTATTATTTTGGTTTCCTCTGCTGTACTCCACATTTTTTACCAACAATAGTATGGTTAAAGTCTGTTAATCAATCCGAGTAATATGATAGCTAAAACATTATATTGTTTCAAAGATTTTAAGCACTGCTCCCCAGTTCAAGCTTTTGAACGATGAATTTCTATAACTCGTAGGCCATATATTCATAATTCATAAACTTAGAAAGAAAAACTAGTAGGCAAACTCTCAATATCCCATATTCAGTGCATCATCTAGCAACCCTCCATGGTCTTCTTAGATACAGAATTGCAGTAAAATTTAGGCAACGGAAAAAGGGTGGCATAGATTATGTCATCATCACACCTTACAAGAAGCTTATACAGTTGCAAGGGCAAAGTAATTTCCTGCTTCATCAGCCAAATTTTCAGCAAAATAAAATCCAAAGTGCCCAGCACATTCATTGATAATGAGCACAGAGGAAAGCCACTTGGATCTTTCTCCAAAGGAGCAAGGGAGACCTGCGAGATCAAGAATAAAATCAATTTCTGTTTTGACAAAATAAAATTTGTTAAATGCACAAAAGATTCACAACAATAGAAAAAATTGAAACTTAGAAGGTAAGAGATTTGAGACAGAAAGAACAATATGTTAATTAAATTTTTGGACAAAATTGAAATGGCTTAAAGATGTGATTACAAGATTCATATCTTAGGATAAATATTTGATTTTTTTTTTTTATATATAAAAGTTAAAATTGTGGAACTATGAATTGAATAGTTAAAAATGAGTTAGGGGAAAATGAAATTTAAGAAACGGGGGCCATACACGGGCTTAGGCCCTGTTTATTTCGAATTAAAATCAGATTTTAATCTAAGTTAAAGTCAAACAATCATTATTAATCACATATTTCATAGGTCCCACAGTTTTTCAACCACACATTTTAAAAACTTTCATCACAATCTACTAAAAATCTAATTTTAATCCCCACCAAACACCCTCTTAGTAACTAAAAAACGGAGCAAAAGGAATACAGTACTTGTACCCATCAGTATAGACCAAATTTTTAGTCAGTATTCCATCGCAACGTTTGGCATAAAAGAATGGAGATGGGCAAGGTAGGGAGTTATACATGAAATTATAATTCATATTACAATTACTCAACTCAAAAAACTTATCCCGTTGTGCAGTTGGCTATATAATCGACTTTGCCAATTTTGACTCTCACAAAAAAATTTAATATTTACGACAACGTTACATTAATTCAACTAATGACATGTTCAATTTTGACTCATCCAAATCATCCTTACTGAATAAGATATTCATTCAAGAAACAAAACCCATAAATATTGTCGATTCTGATTTCACAGATATTTCAATAGATCCATAGAAATCTCTATGTGATGAAGATTCTATGCATTTGAACCTACGTAAACCCTTTTTACAAGACATTTGCTTCATATTTCATTTCTCGTATATCCCGATCCTTCAAGAATTCAATACACTCGTAGCTGCAAACACATTGATATGAAAATCCCAAATTGTCGTCCTGAGTTCAACTAAGAACTAGATGAATCGTGAGCTTGCAGTGTCGGTGGAGATGTTTCAACCATAGAATGAAAAATCAACATGCATAATCGAGGCGTTAATCAATAAGCAATTCATCGAATGGTAATACTAGTCGTTGTGGGTCACCGACTACACGTCTTCAGAGGCCAGAGTACTAGAGACGAGAACCTCTCAAAACAACAATGGGGCTAAGGGGAATATAGACAACATTGTTCTCAATTAGAGTTCAAAAAAAAAAAAAAAGATGGTTCATAAATATCAACAGCTTGTAATATGACATCTTTCCTTTTATTAATTCCCCCAATCATGTTCTCCAATTTAATTTCTTCAAACACCAAATTGTATATCATTATGTCACCATCAAGCCTTATTCATCTTATATTGATGGTTTATTTTTAATACACAATTCTTGATGTATATGTATGATATAATTATATTGGCATAATGAAACCATTTGTCGCGCTACATTGCTTAGGCACACGATTCTCTATTAGTATAGATTCAAATCTTATTATGCACATACCAGAATGAAATCGTGTGCACTATCCTTAGAATTCCAGTGTGCAATAGATTAATTCACTTACCAAATATTTTCTTATCTTTTTCATGTGTTGTACTTTTTCCATCAATTTTTGATTTTACTCGGTTAATAACATTAAGCATAAATCAAAATGTTATCTGATCTATTGGACAATAACATTATTCAGTCAATCATGCTTGGTGTGCGATGTTGTTGACAACATGTCACGTGGCATGTTATCATTAGACAGTTTTAAAAATAATTTTTTTTTTGTAATTAATATTTTTTTGCCACCTATAACATTGTCAATAATGATGTAAAAAAATTTGTACAAATAGATTTATCCTTATCCAATTACAAGTCGTGTCTGCAAGGAATTTGCTACCATGGAGATTTGCGCACCTTCAGATGTACTATGAAATCTACACCACACAATCAATTTGGCCATTCTTGCAAAAAAGGGTTTTTTTTTTCTTTTTTTTTCTACTGAAAACTTTTTTAAAAAACAGACATATTTCTTAACCTTCCCTCCAATTTGGCTACAGGTCAAAATACCCTTCGAAAGAATATCTAAGCCATTAGTAGTTACGTGCAGGACATGTGACAATTTAACAAATTCTTGAATGATTTTTGTTACACATAAAATCAACTAAGGGCCACACGTGGCACCACGCCTTACACGACGTCAAGGACGACCCAATTATCCCAAAATGTGCAAAGGCGACCCTGTTAAGATATAGACGACCCCCTTTCCTCCATAAGACGAAACTAGGCAGACCCCCCATGTAGGAATCGATCATGTCGAGGTGATTATAAGATGCTCAACAGATCTTATGTTGAATGATTTACAAGACAATTCACTGTCTGTGGGAAACAATTTTTAGCCACATCATTGATACAATTTTTAGGGTCAACAGATTGGCACCATCTGTGGAAACTCGATACAATAACCACGAATATCTTGTGGTAAAAGTCATCTGAAATAAGGCCTTGGAAAAAAGGCTTGGTTCTTGAAGACAGAACCATCGCAAAGAATGAGAGTCTTAAACACTTACTACTAGCCCGAAATTGGATACTCGCAATGAGTTCCAGCTACCAAGGAACACATGGTGAAAATAGGCAGCAAAAGGCCTCTGAAGAAGAGGTTCTCCGCACAAATGTGAACATAGTGGAAATAGGCAGCAATAGGCGGCGCTACAGCACGCCTAGCTAGGGAAGTAGGGAAAATGGCTGCAAACATGATAAACATATCCTAACAAAATACTGCTATGCAGTGGTTACTCATGCAAATGCACCAGCAGGGAGGATCCCAGGCGCCTCGATATGGAATGTTTCCCTAAGGAAAAGAGAATGATACAGCAACATACCCTCAAATGCATGGCATGGATGGCGGCCCAGCGGAGAGGAAAATGGAAGTAGATACCTCCACCAATTACGTTACGAGCCGACCCAACGATAACATGCTGCAGGAGGGAAACTTTTCACCATAATACACTCAAGAGCATGAACATCAAAGGTCCAACAGCGTCTTCGATTGGATTGGACCCTCAAGGCCTAGAAATAGGTCCAACCAGCCACCCCCTGTTCAAAGAGGGCAAGAACAAAATCTAGGATATAAACCTCAAGGGATTCTGCCTCCGTCTAAAAATAGGCGAGAGAGAAGGGACGAGGCAAACTTGAGAAATCAGGTAGGAACGTCTCAACCCCCTTGTTATCAAGCAGAGGAAAATGATTATAATGAATCGTACAGATCATTTGAGTTGGATGATGATGATTTAAGAAGCGCCTCGGTCCCAAGTCACTTTGTGCCCCCCTAAAAATACTCAAATATGAAGGAAAATGTGACCCGACAAAGCACCTCGACAACTATAAGACCCATATGTCCCTACGAGGAGCCTCACCGCACTAAAATGTAGAGCCTTTCATCTCACACTAACAGGAGTTGGAGAAATTTGGTATAGCCTCATCCTAGTTGGCAACATCAGAAGTTGGCCGAACCTTAAAAAGGCATTTCTAAACCAATACATGTCTAGAAAGGAGGGAAAAGCCCCCCATCCAAAGGCTACATGACATGAGGCAGCAGGTAGGTGAAACCTTTAAAAGCTTCTTGGCCCGTTTTACAGATGAAATGACCTATTGCGAGCAGGTTATGGATAGAGAGGCCCCTTTTACCCTAAGAGGAGGCCTCAACATGAACACCTTACTCTGGAGGGATGTGCAAAATAGAAATCTCACTTCTTACAACGCATTGCCCTCTTTGGTGTATGAGGAGGTTGGGCTTGAAGCTCAAAGAAAGTCGAACCTATCCACAGAAAGAGGCAGAGAGAGAAACAAGGAGCCTCGAGATAGGTAATACTGCACATATCATCGAACCAACAGTTACATCATCGAGAATTTCTTATCCAGGCCGTATCATGAAGAGCTAATTAGCCCCCATATTGAGAGAAGAAATACCCGCCAAACGTAAAGAAATGCACCCCAACCTAGGCAAGAGAGAGAAAGAGCCTAGGCATAACGAGGCGAAGCGACACCGTAGGAACGAATTGCCCTAACGGGAACACAAGGAAGATAGAAGTAGGACAAGAGGTCAAAGGCCTAGGAGAGAGCCTCCAAAAAATGCTGATAATGCCCCCATCAAAGAAATTGACTCTATTATAGATAGTCCACACATAGGGAAAGACACCAAGAATGCCTTGAAGAACTACACAAGAGAAGCGAAGGACCCTCCCATGGCAATCTACTTGATCAATGGCACTGGCCGTAGATCTGGGAACACTTCCCTAATAACTTTTTCTCCAGCGGACACTGTGGGAATGCATTACCCACATTGTGACGTACTGGTGGTACGAGCTGTCATAGCCAAGAGGAAACTAAGACGCATGTTGGTAGACAATGGGAGTTATGTTAATATCCTATGTGGAACCACCTTCGACAAAATGATGGTAGACCACGAACTCACCCCCATGACTACTCCCTTATATGGCTTTACTGGTGGTAGCATCGTCCTTAGATGGAGGATCACATTGGCAGTAGAAATATGAGAGCCCCCATTTAAGGCTCATCACTTCATTACTTTATGGAGTTTCTCATTGTAGACCATCAATCCGCCTACCACGAAGTATTGGGACGACCTACCTTAAAAGAGCTCAAGGCTGTAACATCCATATATCATTTATGCATGAAATTCCCTACTAAGAAAAGAGTTACCATAGTGTGAGGGGATCAGATGGGATCAAGGGAATGCTACCTTAGCTCTTTAAGAAAATCCTAACCCCGTAGTATAAACATGGTTTTGATGGACGCTAAAATGGTTGACGCACCTGAAGGAGGACCTACCCCTGAACAAGGGGAAGACGTCAACATGATAGATGTCCCTGAAAAATGTATCATTGAGGTGGATTTAGACCCCAGGGTCACAAAATTGAGCTCACAAGCTACTCTGGTAGAAGAGCTTGAACTTTTCCTGTGAATTCACATGACCCCACGAGGGTATTACAAATAGGGAAGGAGCTCGAATCAGAAGAAAATATCAGGCCTAAGGACTTCTTACTTAAAAACTTGGATATATTTGCATAGAGGCACGAGGACATGGTGGGTATTGATCCCAGGGTCAGTTGCTATCGACTTAATGTGGACTTAAAGTTCACTCATCACAGGCAAAAAATGAGAGCACTGAACCCAAAGAGGTACGTAACCTTGAAAGAAGAGGTGCAAAAACTTATATCTAATAGGTTCATCAGAGAAGCAGTATACCCTAAATGGATATCCAACCCCGTCTTGGTAAAGAAAGTCAATGACAAATGAGAGTCTGCATAGACTTCTCCAATCTCAACCAATCTTGCCCAAAAAACAGTTTCCCATTTCCAAGAATCGACCAGCTAATGGATTCTACTGCAGGCCATGAACTCTTGAGTTTCATGGATGCATATTCAGGATACAATCATATCTCTATGCACCCAAAAAATGAGGAAAACACCTCATTCATCACTGATAGAGGCCAATACAGCTACAAAGTCATGTCGTTTGGCTTGAAGAATGCTGGTGCAACCTATCAGCTACTGGTCAACAAAACATTTTCCAACCTTATAGGTAAAATAATGGAAGTATTCGTCGATGACATGCTCGTAAAGAGCCTCAGGTCTGCAAACCACATTGAACACCTAAAAGCTACCTTCAAGATCATGAGGAAATATCGGATGAAGATGAATCCATTAAAATACGCATTCGACGTCGCTTCTGGAAAATTCTTAGGTTATATGGCTAATCGGCGAGGCATTGAGGCAAACCCTAAAAAAATTAAGGCCTTGCTGGACATGAAATCCCCCAACAAGCCCAAGGAAGTACAATATTTGATGGGGCATCGACAGCACTAAACCGCTTCATCTCCAAAGCTACAGATAGATGCCTCACTTTTTTTAAAATCCTAAAAGGAGGGAAAAGATTCTAGTGGAGTGAAGAATGTAAAGAAGCATTCGAAGGGCTGAAGAAACACTTGGGCCAATTTCCCTTCTCTCGATGCCCAAAAATGGAGAGGCATTGCTACTATATCTGGCCGTAAGCGCTGATACAGTGAGTTCGATACCAGTAAGGAAAGAGGGAAGCACTCAATTACTTGTCTACTATGTAAGCAAGGCCTTCTGAAATGCATTATACTGATATGGAAAATCTTACGTTATCTCTTATGATCGCTTCTAGGAAGCTGAGGCCCTACTTTTAGGCCTATAGTAAACATGTACTAACGAGCCTTTCCCTAAAATAAGTGTTCCAAAAGCCAGACGCTCTAAAGAGGCTGATGAAATGTGTTGTGGAATTAAGCGAATTTGACATTTCATATCAACCAAGAACCTCAATGAAGGGACAAGCAGTAGCGGATTTCATAGTCCAATTCACAGAGGTAACAAATATCAACATAACGATAGAACAGACAGACTCCCCAACCTGGAAATTATTGTTGATGGATTCGCCAAAGAAAAAAGATTAAGGGCTGGTGTACTGCTAGAGAGCTCAGAGGGTTAGAAATTTAATTGTGCAATGATGTTCGGCTTTAAAACCTCCAACAAATCAGAAGCGCTTCTAGCGGGCCTCAGATTGGCCAAAGAAATGCAGGTAAAAAGCTTGGTAGTTTGAAGTGACTCCCAGCTAGTTGTAAGCCGGGTTAGTAGCAATTTTGCAGCCAAGGATAAAGGCATGCCAGCGTACTTGAAGAAGGTTATGAACTCAATCCTATGCTTTGAAAAGTTTGAGCTGACCCGAATCCCAAGAATAGAAAACCTGCACAAGGATGCCCTATCGAAATTGGCTAGCAGCAAAGACTCAGAATTGCTCAATTATATCGATTGAGTACTTCCCCAAGCCCTCCACAGCCAAATTAGAAGAGGTGATATGGGTTGGAAGAACCCCACAATGGATGCAACCTATTATAGCTTATCTCAAAGATCACACCTTGCCGGAAAGCAAGGAAAAGGCCCACAAGTTCAGACAAAGTGACGCCCATTATGTACTCCAAGACGAAGTACTTTACAAAAGGGACTTCACATCCCCTCTTCTACAATGCACTGGAGGGAAGAAAGCTAACTACGTCCTACGAGAAATCCATGAAGGGATCTATGGCAACCATACAGGGGGCCTAGCATTGGCCCATAAAGTACTAAGGCAGGGGTACTACTGGCCAACCTTGAAAAATGATGTTGTACAATTCTTGAAAAGGTGCGACAAGTGTGAGCGCTTCTCCTCCATTCAAAGATAGCCATCTTAAGAGTTGACCGTAGTATCCAGTCCCTGGCCGTTCGCCAAAGGGAGTGCAAGCTATGTGATTGTCGTCATTGATTACTTCACTAAGTGGGTCGAGGCAGAACCATTGGCAAAAATAACTGAAACAAACACCTCTAAGTTTATATGGAAGAACGGCATATGCCGGTTCGAAATTTCCCACTCTATAGTTACAGACAATAGACGACAGTTCGACAATAAAAAGCTCAGAGACTTGTGTGACGAGTTGGGTATCAAAAAACCTTATCCTTCCCTCATTATCCCTAGGCAAATGGCTAAGTCGAGGCAGTCAACAAAACTATAAAGTACCTCTTGAAGAAGAAACTTGATGCATCAAAGGGCGCATGGGTAGACAAGCTCCCTCATGTGCTATGCCGAACTACAATGGGAAATACCCCATTTTCTATGGCATATGGGGCTGAAGCCATGAGGCCAGTCGAAGTGGGTCTTCATTCACCTCGTCGCCTACAATTCAACGAAATATCTAATACTGAGATAAGGATATGCGAACTCGATTTCCTTGAAAAAATGAGAGACAATTCTCAAATAAAGCTAGCCTCCCACGAAAAGAAAATGGCAAGGTACTACAATGCCAAGATAAAGAAGAAATCATTCACGAGAGGCGATCTGATGCTCAGAAGAGTTTTTCTGTCCTCTAAAGAATCGGGCGTTGGCACATTAGGCCCGAACTGGGAATGCCTCTTCCGTATATCAGGCGACGTTAGGCCAGGAACCTTCTTGATTGAGAACTTGGATGGAAATGTACAATCCCACCCTTAGAATGTCGAACATCTAAGGATGTATTATCAATAAAGGTCCTAACCATTGCTTATGTATCTCTCACAACTAATGGATGAACCTTTTATTTTTAACTATGACGAGCTCATATGTTAACTACAGTGGTTATGGCGAGCCCATACATGTATACATCCTGTTATTTGCTTCAAATCGGCTACCATAATTGTGGCGAGCTCGTGTTAACTTCACTTATTAAATCTAATTATGGCAAGCCCATAAATTAACTTAGGTATGATGAGCTCATGCGTTATCATTGTTTATCAAATTCAATTATGGCGAACCCATAAATTAACTTATGTATGGCGAGCTCATGCGTTCTCATTGTTTATCAAATTCAATTATAGCGATCCCATAAATTAACTTAGGTGTGACGAGCTCATGCATTCTCATTGTTTATCAAATTCTGGTGGTCCCATAAATTAACTTATGTATGACGAGCTCATGTGTACTTATTAAATTCAATTGTGGCGAGCCCATAAATTAACCTAATTATGGCAAGCCCATAAATTAACTTATGTATGGCGAGCTCAAGAGTTCTCATTGTTTATCAAATTCAATTATGGCGAGCCCATAAATTAACTTATGTATGACGAGCTCATGTGTACTTATTAAATTTAATTGTGGCGAGCCCATAAATTAATTTATGTATGGCGAGCTCATGCATTCTCATTGTTTATCAAATTCAATTGTGGCGAGCCCATGAATTAACGTAATTATGGTGAGCCCATAAATTAACTTATGTATGGCAAGCTTATGCGTTCTCATTGTTTATCAAATTCAATTGTGGCGAGCCCATGAATTAACTTAATTATGGTGAGCCCACTAATTGGTAACTTATTTAAAATGACAAGCTCATACGTATAATTAGCGAGTACAAATGTTACAAAATGTAACGAGCCAATAAACCATTAAACACTTTAAATCAATTCAAATCCATTACAAAGATAAGGGAAAAAGGAGTCATTACAAAAATAAAGACCTAGTCTATACTGCAGCATCCTGTTGGGGCCCTTCTTGAGCACTCACTTCCTCCACTGAATCCTCTTATTCGATGGCGGGGGTGGAAGGGTCATTCAACAGAAACTCGTCCTTTAGAGAAGAAAGGTCCAGTTGGGGATGCAACACAGCGAACCTATCGAAGACTTCATTGTATGCGACCTTCCTCCATCGTGCTCTGTCGTTTCATGAAAGTGAGAAACATAATTGTTAATTGTTGCTTCCCTCACCCCACTCAGCTGCTGCTTCAAACTGGCCACCTCAGTTGTCAACTCTCCAACTTGAGCCTTCAGCTCCCCCTTCTCTTTATTAGCAGCCTTTAAGGCTGAAGAAGCGATCTGTTGAAGGTCTTAGAATTCTCCACACACTTCATCAAAGCATTCACCTCGGCCTTCCAAAGGTGGACTTCTTTCTTTAGTTCATCATTCTCTTTAACAATTGCATCCACTCTCGACTCTGCCTCAGCTAGCTTAACCTTGGAGGTCTCCATGGCTTCATTTGCTGAAGATGCCTCAGCCTTGGCCTTATTCAGCTCCACCTCAGCATCGTTTACCTTGGCAAGGTAATCTTTATTGAGGCCCTGCAGTCGCCTTAGTTCCATTTAAACGTTTAAAAAAATCCTTAAGAACGAGCCTGTAGGGCAACACCAGCCTCCACCATGTCAACTGCATCGCAAGTTTCGGCGTACGAGGAGTACTTATCAGTCCAATATTTGTGGTGAACCCTCATAACCCCTTGAACCTCGGCAGGAAGCATCTTTATCACTGTGGAGAAATTTCATCTGACCTCCTTCCAAGAAAATTTTGAGCCTTCCCTTCAGAGGGAGCACTCTTGGCCTCTTTCCGACTCCTCCGCTTGACAAGGCCAACCTATTCCTCTGTCGCCTCCTCATCTACAATTTTCACAGAGGATATGGGTTATGCTATAATGGGTCATCTTAGAGACTTCCCAATGGTTGTATGATGTTTGGGAGAGGGGGAGGGGGAGGCTTGGTATTCTTCGACAAGACCAACTTCTTTTTTGGGGGCCTTTCCAGGGAAGTTTCTCCTTCCTTCCCTTTCTCGCCTTTTTTCCCTTTTTTTCTCTGGAGAAGGTGGTGGATTCGCCTTTGAGAGGTAGGCTAGCTCGTCGCACTGGTTCTTATAGGTTGATGAGGTGGAGCCTAAGGGTTTCTTGGTTTTCACGTGTCCGGGGCTCCTAAAAAAAAGCATAACCTGCTTGACATACTCCTTCTTATCATGTTGACCTACAAATGAAGAGCGAAGAGCCAGCAATCAGGTTCAAGAAAATGCACGTCACATAATAAGGAAACTTGAATGAAATATTCCTTACCCTTTGTAGCCATTAGCCCGTGTGTGACAAAGAGGTTTTGCTTGCCAATGATATTCTTAAAAGATCTTCTCTCTGAAGGCAGCTCGTAAATGGCCTTTATAATACTCCACTCAGACGGCTCAAGCTTAAACCGATCTACTGCAGCTGGGCAAAGTCTACAATTGGCCAAAAAGTTTACATAAAAAAGGGAGAATGAATAAGAGTATAATATAAATGACACTAGATAAATGTTCTACTCACTGTACTCTGGTACTGGTTCACCTCACTAACTGCTATTCACCTTTCCCTAGGAAAACAAGCCCTCTCATCAAGGGTCGGCACAAACATTTTTATGTTGTCAGGGATCCTAAACCTCTCCCTAAACTTCTCCAACTCATCCTCCTTAATATTCGTCTCACCTCACATTGTAATCTATAAGACCCTCGGCATCATCCATACACAATGAGGGCCCCCCATGGCCTCCATAATCCTTTCAGTGGGGATTATGGGAGCTACGCCCACCTCGGCACCAATTAATGCCATGTGTACCTCGGAAGATCCCACAGACGGTTTCTTTGAAGTAGAGGCCATTTTAATGTGAACAAATTGGAAAATCTGAATATATTTGGATACTTACACAGGTCTTGGATGCCAAAAAGTAAAAAGAACAGAAGTGCTCGTCGGACAAGGAACGATGGAGGTTCTTGAAAATTACGAATATTTTCTACATTCAAGGTTTAAAACTTCCGCAAAGTGAAGAAAAGGGAAAAAAAGGTAGGTTTTCAGCCTTATAGATGCGTAATGAACGAACCCTTGCTGTTGGATTTTCATCCACTTTAATCTAGGCCATCCACTTGTAGTTCCATCTGTCACGTTATATACCAAAGGGCGCTTGTTAGCAATTCAAACCAAGGACCCAGATGAAGTCGCGCTGAACACGCACCATAAGCTCGTGTAGAACCTACCAAAGTGTGGAATATCATCATCATTGCGCATTAAATGCCCACATAGCTCGAGCTTAAGAAATTGCCACACCACCCAGCTATAATTATTGGGAATCAGCGTGCCTTTCAAAATCATTAGAACACGCAACCTGGTAGGCTTCAGCTCAACATATACTTTAAGGGCCTCGCCCAGAGCCTTTTAACCTTATCACAGGCTTCAGCTCGACATATACTTCAAGGGCCTCGCCCAATACCTTTTAACCTCATCATAGGCTTCAGCTCGACATATATTTCAATGGCCTCGGCCAGTACCTTTTAACCTTATCACAGGTTTCAACTATCAAATAGGCTCGTCCTTTACTTTCGAAGCCTTGCCACCGATCCCTTAGCCTCACTGAGTTCAACTACCGGACTTTACTTCTTTCAGACTAGAAAGTTCACGCATTATATAAATAATCATACCTGAACTTCGGGGACTCTTGTTACACATAAAATCAACTAAGGGCCACACGTGGCACCAATTAAGTCACATGGTAAACAGTATGGGGGACCCACGCCTTATACGATGGTAGGGATGACCCAATTATCCCAAAATGTACAAAGACGACCCTGTTAAGATGTAGACAACCTCCTTTCCTCCATTAGGACGAAACTAGGCAGACCCCTCATGTAGGAATGGGTCATGACGAGGTGATTATAAGATGCTCAACAAATCTTATGTTGAATGATTGACAAGACAATTCACTGCCATCGCCGCCTCTACTCGCCTATATGGTCAAATCCAAGTTTCCAAGCTAGGCCTTATAGACACGAAAGTGGCTCTAGCATTTAATGCCTTGATTGATTGATGCATGCAACAAGAAAGGTCATTCAATATGATGAGGCTACGTGCCCTATCATCCAACGGTCCTCGTTGGTCTTGCTTAAAATATAAAAACTTACACTTAGTGTCATTAAATGATAATGTAAGTTTAAACTCTCAAGCCTATGTTCTTGCTACAAGCACTTTTAGTGTTCTACTCTCAAGCCGACCCCCTTTTTATCGATTGGAGGCTCACATTCTAAGCTCCGGCACACCCTTAATTATATGTCTAACTAATTCGATTGTCAAAGTGTGTGCGGTTAACTAACGGCTTGTCCGAGTGTGTTGGGATTTAGCTTACGTGGACGTGAAAGGTTTTGGGATCTGTTAGCCACATCATTGATACAATTTTTGGGGTCAACAATTTCCATTCAAATGGATTCGAGTTGCAACAATGTTGATAGTTTGAGGAGCGAAATGTCAAGAAAAATTGAGCGGGGACCCAAGTGCTAAAAGAGTTAATGTTAGAAGACCGTAGCTGCTAATTTTCTTTAATTATTTTTCTGTAAATGATCATTATTTAGAAATTAGAAGACAGAAATGTTCAATATGGATTTTTGTGTTTCTTATTAGTGAAGTTGATATAATTAGCTAAGTCAGGACCATCAATCCCAAAAAGGACAAGAAAACAACAACACTGGTTTAAAAAAACTAAGAGAAAAAATGGACAATAATTTGTCAATCTTCCACATTATTCACGTGTGTCGTGTAACACGGTTCTCCTAGCTCGTGAGACAAGATAGAGCCACGCTATCTAATAATAAAAATAGGAAATTATTTTAAATTGGAAAAAGATAATGCAAAAAATCATTCAAGATATACAAAAAATATATATTCCTGTAAGTTTCGATAATGAGGTTTTCAAACAAAATCTTAAATATTAATACTATTAACGAAACATTTTGGGAATCATGTATGACTAAGCTTAAAAAGTTAACGTATGAGTAAATAAGTAAGTTTTAACATAAATATTTTTTCTTGACGATTAAAATTGAAAATAAGTAACTCACTTATTTCGAAAATATGATAAAAGTTGCTCTTAAAATAAGTAACTTCTTTATCTTAAAAGTAAAAAAGGAAATATAACCAAACACGTTTGAAAATAAAAAGCAATAATTTAAAAGCAATTTAGCAAGGTCCTCTAAAATGTTTATTTTCTCTAATTTCTTTCACGAAAATTCATGATCTATGAAAGTCACGTTTAATATAACATTTATGGTTATAAACCCTAAAATTGGATTTATTTTTTCTTCTAATTTCATAATTTGACAATTTGACATCAGACCCAATAGAATGTTAAGCGGAACAAAAATATGTCATCTCCATTCCATAAAGATAGACTTGTTTCTATTAGACACGAATTAAGAAAATATAATTAATATAGTTGGAAATATAATGTTTTCTTATATATTTTTGTAATACACCCTATATTAAATAATTGTTTTAACTTTTAATATAAGATACATAAAATAGGGGCATATTAAAATACTAAAAATATATATATACTTTCAATAAGAAAAGTATTCTATAATTCGGGATAGACGAAAAAAAATAAAAATCAAACAT
>CAIGRB010082546.1:31801-58953 GCA_903798255.1 Fraxinus quadrangulata | reverse complement strand
TTGTCGGAAGAACTCTGTGAAGTCGCCATTTACCACAAATTGAAGTCTTCGTGAGGGTTTTTTGAGAAGCGTAGTAGAGAAGCAAGAAGATGAACAATAGTATTTATAGGTGGCGATGCAAGATGTGGGTATAATGCCCGATAAAGTGGCGTATTCTTTGGTTTATAGGAGTTGCGTGATATTGCACTTTTCAGGACGTAGAGGGTCACTGTCAAACGAAAATAATGATTGGGATTCCCCGCTCTTTTTGGGATTTCAAACATCACGGAAAATATAAAGGAAGAATATGGCATAAGATTAATAATTGATATTAATTACTTTGTGTGCTTGTGCTCCTTGGAGGCGTTTTGCTTCTTGCAAATTGTAATCTTTATAAATAAAACACTTCTCATTGTGACTTTGTCTCGAGAGGTTTGTTCCTTACATAATCGTCTGAACCTTCTTTTAATTGTTAGCGATTTCCACGTGAAATAGTTCCCTTTCAATACCTATTGAATTTAGTAATTTAGAGACTCTAGAGTCATTTTTTACATAAAATAAAATACAGGAAAATCATATACAACCAAAACATAATGAGAAATTATTCTTAATGGAGGATTCAACTCCTCCGTTGGTGTATTAACTCTTGAAAATAATGTCCATTACAACAAACTGTTAGCTCACTTGAAAATATAGGTAGCTGACCTTAAAACGGGGTATATCTAACTTCCAATGATAATAATGTAATTTAAGTATGACAAGAATAAAATATTAAATCATGTTATTGTGCGTTAATTGACATGGCAGCTCAAAAAGAGGAAATATACGAACTTATGAGTAAGATATATAGCTAAGGTGAATGGTTAGTTTTCCTTATTCTTTACATATGGCCGAAATCCTCAAAAAAATTGAATTAATCACTAATTTTTTAATTGGACGCTTGATACTGTAAAACAATACTTTTTGAATAAATGGGATACATGGTCATTGTATAATCTAGCCAAAAATGCGATGATGTCTGCTTTTAGATTTAGAGGTGGAATTTCTTAGCCATGCCACAATTAAGTTGTATTCAATTCCTCACCTCCATATATCATAATTAAAAATAATTTCTTAATGTCTAATGGGTGGTAGAAGATACAGTTCATAAATCCTTAATTATATTGAAGCCAATGCTGACATGCATGGGCGGACGCAGTGGGTGACCTGGGGTCACGTGACCCCCCAACTTTACTCCCTTTTGTTTTCACCATTAAATTTTCTATGTTTTTGTTTCAATTTTCGAAGTCATTATGGGATGTGAAATGNTAATTAATTTTAATAACATATTTCATGGAATCCAAAACTATTTAACTTTTACCAAAATTTACTAAAAATCTGATTTTAATCTCCACCGAACATTGGCAAAATCACAATAAATTTGAATTTCGATAATATGCTAATTTTAAAAATTCTCTGACGATCGTATGATAATTGAATCTACAAATTGCTTATGTCATCTCAAAAATTATTTCGAGAACTATATTATGAGCATATCTAATAGTCCAAACAGATGTCGAAAATAGTTTTAAAAAAAAAAGTTAAATGTAAGTCTTAAAGAAAGACGTCTAACTCGCATTTACAAAAAAAATCAATTATTTCATTAACATTTATTTTATTTGAGATATAAATTTTTCGATGTATTTTTTATCATTTTATATGGAATATAACATCAAAAAAATTCGAAATTTTACATCCGAAAAAGTCATATTTCATGTAATTTTTCGGATGCAAAATTACATGGGGTATGATTTTTTTGGACGTAAATTTTCGATTGTAAAATTTCTCTCAACTTTTTTGCAAATTCGATTATGCCCCTCCAACTTTAAATTTTTGCATCCGCCCCCGCCGACATGCCTCACACTGTACACGCACATACATGTGGAAAAAGAGAGAAATCTAGGAACTAGGAACAAAAGGATAAAAGCAAGAAAAGAAAGATAAGTTCTCCATTTTCGGGTATGAATCTATCTTCCCTTTCAATAACTATTCAAATTAGTAATTTAAAGATTCTAGAGTCATGTTTTACATAAAATAAAATGCAGGTAAATCATATTACAACCAAATCATAACGAGAAATTGCTCTTAATGGTAGATTCACTCGTTCGTGGGTGTATTAACCCTTGAAAAAGTGTATATTACACAAAAACTGTTAACTTACCTTAAAATATAGGTAGCTAACCCCGTGGATACCTAACTTGAAATGATAATGTAATGTTAAGTATAACTAGAATAAACTATTAATCATGTTACCGTGCGTTAATTGACATCGCAGCTCAAGATAGAGGAAAACCACAAGCCTATGAGTTAGATATTATGTTTACGTTTATTTGTACATGTTGTTTGTGTGAACTTATGGTTACTAGAGTGAATATTGAAATTACAAGGTTCAACCCAAACTACATTTAGAAGGTGGGTAAATAGGTGATTATGTGGAATTAAAAATTAATTATTAAATAGCAACAAGTCACTTTTAATTATTTCTAGATGATTAATCAAACAGTCCAATTTTTCTATGTTGAATTATCGTAGTTGTATGAAAACAATAACAACACACAGAATGATTACGAAGAAACCCTAATTGGGTAAAATATTCAGGCAATTTGCTAGTCAACAATCCACTATAAACGAATTAGAACTTATAGTACGCCAGACTCGACTACCATCAGTATTTTCTGACATTCTGACTGTAATTCCCACAACCCTTCTGAATTGCGTGCTCCTACACCAACTCCCAACTACAGTTTTCAAAGCCCTCTTAGATTGAGTGCTCCTTTACCAACTCCCAGCTTTATGAATTTGTCTATTTCCTGTAGATCAACAAAGAACTTTGCGTTCTCCAAGAACTGGAACTTCAGTCACCTTCTCTTGATCTTCAGAACTCTGATAGATGTGTAAGAAGTAGCAATTTGGTATTTGAATTATAGATTTGATGTTTTCAATGCCAAAGACAAATCAAAACATGAAGGTTGAAAGCTATAGATGAAGATGATATGAAGCAGTTAATATTTTCTCAATGATCAATCTTAAGAAAAATCATTTAGAGGCTATCTGGTATTTATATTGTAGGGTTAGGGTTGAATGGACCGGACAAAAAGTCCAAAAAACGTGAATTAAAATTTTTTGGGTAACCCCGTCGCTCGAGCGAAAACTAGGCGATAAAGGAGTGACAATATGCCGCTCAAACGAAAGCAAGGCAACTGGCTAGTGAAATTGGGACTCACTTTTGGATTTCTAATTGGACTACAAGTTGAACTTCAATTAAAAAGGGGGTTGAAGCAATTTATGTACACGGCTGGGACCAATTGGAAGAGGTGGAATTTGACTACAACTTATATATATACACACACACAAACACACACACACACACACACACACACACACACACACACACACACCTACTTGGCGATAGATTTATGAAAAGAGAGAGAGAAATTAAGATACACATTGGCGGCGACTTTGGGCAGCACCGAAGCAGAGAAGAAATAAAAGCAGCTTCAATATATTTCAGATTTGTTCACGTTTCATCAATTTCCGGTGATTTCATTCATCTTTTACTTGTTTAATTCCAATATCATGTTAGACTAGATTTTTATATTGCTAACGATATAGATGAACCCTTGTTTTGAAATTTTTATTATTAATTCACTATTTTGACGTTAATTTGTTTGAATGCGTGGATATTTATTATGGTTTAGTTTACTTTTCAATTAATTGGCCATTAGTTGATTTGTTTGTGGATTTTATTATCATCGAGAGAGGTAATAAAATGGTTAGCACGTAGTAATAAATATTGTGAGGTTCGATAAAGGATAGAGATATACATTTATGCTTCGCATGGTTATTTTGATGTTCTAACTCGTTTAATGATTTCTTATATGTTTGTGTATTTCATAGAGATATAGAATGATCACATATAGGATTAGATTTAATTGCTATCGAGAGAAGCCTTTAAATAAATTTGGAATTTTGACAAACTCGCATGATAACAATTGTCAATTTAATTGTTGTACTAAAAATGGATTAACAAGGGGGATTCTATATCTTAGCAATACTTTTACATATTTGAAATCAAACTAGTTAAATTGTTTTCTAATTTAATCGATAGTTTAAATATTAGCATAGAAAATTCAAATCCTATTTGCTATTCGATTAAGGCTACTATTAATTACAACTCGATCGAATATGTAGTCCTTGTGGATTCGACATTTTACACACTACTGTATTACTTGACTACGAACCTGTTCACTTACGGGTTTTCAAACGATCATCGGTCATCCTCAGAATTCTCAATTTGTTCATAATTTTCTACCATTTCATTTTCTTTATCAGATTCAATCTTAGCTATATACGTGAAAGCCATAATATTTTGTTCATCATCACCGCCATAGCTATCACTCTAAACACTCGAATTTGATTCATCATCACTCAGAGTCACTATTAATGTCTTACCCATTCCTTTATTCAAATTCTTCTTCAGATTAAGACATTCATTCCTATAATGACCAAAACCATGACACTCCCATCTAACTGACTGGGTTTTCATACTAGAAGTTCTAGGGTTATTCTTCTCACACTTATCTTTCGAGAATTTATTAGGAACATCATTTTTCCTATCGTGAGGTTTTCTCATATTCCTCATCGCTTTCTGAAATTTCTTTACGAAATAAGCTATTTCGTTGTCACTAAGGGTCTTAGTGTTAGTAAACTCACACTTTTCTTCTCTAATGGTGTTCATGGCTATGGATTTAACTTTCTTTGATTAAGAAATGGTGAATTCATAGGTTTGGAGAGATTCTACAAGTTGCTCTATCTTAAACTTCATTTAAGTCCTTACTTTCTTCAATAGCAGTGATCTTAGGTCTAAACCTTTCAGGTAGTGATCTAAGGACTTTTCGAACTATCTTAAACTTGAGGATCTTCTTACCTAGGTTGAAACTCGAGTTCACTATATCATTAAACTTTGCATAGAATTCATTGAATGATTCATCGTTCTTCATTCTAATTTTTTCATACCTAGAGGTTTACATTTGCAGTTTGGAGTTCTTAATAGTTTTGGTGCCCTTGTGTATAGTCTCTAAGATATCCCAAACCTCTTCAACAGTTTCACACATCAACACTCCCGTAAAATCCCTACAGACACAACCATAAATAGAGCATGAAGCCTTTTAATTTTCCAATCGCAATCAACAACTTGATCTTTGGTCCAAAAAGAAATGTTAGTATGTGTAACAACACCAGCAACAGTGGATAAAGGTACATTCCAATCGTTTTGTACACTGATCCAAATACACTCATCCAATGCTTTAAGGAATGCTTTCATTCGAACTTTCCAGTAAACATAATTGCTTCCGTTAAAAAATAGAGGCATGGATAGAGACTGACTCACCTAGATTAATTTATGGGTCAGGAATCGAAATGTGGCTCTGATACCAATTGAAATTATGAGGTTCGACCCAAACTACACTTAGAAAGGGGTGAATAGGTAATTATGGAAAATTAAAAATTAATAATTAACTAGCAACAACTCACTTTTAATTATTTCTAGATGTTTAATCAAACAGCCCAATTTTCCTATATTGAATTACCATAGTCGTATGAAAACAGTAACAACACACAGAATGATCACGGAGAAACCCCAACTGGGTAAAAAACTCCAGGCACTTTTTCAGTTGACAATTCACTATAAATGAATTAGAACTTACAGTCCGCCAGACTCGACTACTACTAGTANACAGTCCACCAGACTCGACTACCACTAGTACTTTCTGACCTCCTACTGTACTTCCCACAACCATCTTGGATTGCGTGTTCTCTCGACTTATCCCTTCATGAGGAATTGCCAAATCATTTGACCCTTCACCCATTCCAATATAAAGGATTAGTCAATCAAATAATAGATAGTGTAGCTACAGTTTTCAAAGCCCTCTTGGATTGCGTGCTCCTGCACCAATTCCCGACTTAATGAATTAGTCTATCTCATGTGGATCAACAAAGAACTCTGCGTTTTTCAATAACTGGAACTCCAGTCACCTTTCTTTGAGCTTCAGAACTCTGATAGATGTGCAGAAAGTAGCAGTTTGGTATTTGGATTATAGGTTTGATATTTTCAATGTCAAGAACAAATCAAAACATGAAGGTTGAAAGCTATGGATGAAGAGGATATGAAGCTGTTAGAATTTTCTCTATGATTAACCTTAAGAAAAATCGTTTGGAAGCTATCTAGTATTTATACTGTAGGGTTAGGCTTGAATGGGTCAGACAAAAAGCCTTAAAAATGCGAATTAAATTTTTTTAGATAACTATGTCGTTCAAGCGAAAACTGGGGGACAAGTGAGCGATAGTGTGTCGCTCGAGCGAAGGCAAGACGATATGCTAGTGGCAATGTTTCTATTTTTGCCGTTCGAGCAAAGTCATAACGACAGTCTAGCGAAATTGCGACACATTTTTTTCCTTCTTTCCATTCTCGAACTCTAGACCTAATACAACTCAATTTGCAGTATTTGCAACTTACTCATTGAATTTTACAACGCATTAAATCTGGTCCTTTTTGTTCACAGATTTGCCAATTACATTAAAAACCTAACAAATATGATTATGAATTTTTTGGCAATTTGATATTTTTGTATGTAGTTATGAATTTTGTTTATGTAAAGACATTTATTATAGTTTTACATATGATGTGCCAAGAAATATGTATTTAAGCTTCGTACACACGTGCGCACACACACACATATATATGTGGATATGCTTTAAGTAATTAATTGTCATGAATATGTTTCTATTATATTATGGAAGAAGCATGAACGTGGAAAATAAATTATGCATACTTCATGCATGATATATGTTTAAGCATTATTGGTATATTAGCTATACTATTTACGAGAAGAAAGAAAGTTTACGGAGCCAAGTGTTGTACCACATGTTGGCTTTATGCCTATATTGAGCTTTGTAAATTGTCTTGGTACACGCATTTAAAGGAGCTATTGGTTTTGATCCCGATTTTGTCTCTGTGCTCATAGTTGTCTTTGTAAACTGGGTTGATACCCATATTTACTTGAGCTCAAATGGTACAACCGTGTATAGTCATAAAGTCTCAAATGAAGTAATGGAAAGAGAAATAAACAGATTAATATGATAGAAACAGAAGGATGTCATTCATTCATCCATCTATATGCACATGTTCAACATGTTCCATTCACCAAGTATGTTCATCTACTCGTCCAACGAAATATTGAACTTTTAATATTCATATACTTGATGATATAGTGAAATGTTGTAAGGGCAACTTTGCTTTGGCAAAGTTTCATTGGACACCAGTGGTACAAGATATATTAGGCTAGGAGTTATATGCTTAAAAGGAAATAAATATTTGCATTAAACAATAGTTTTCTTAATAACGATAATGATATTACGAATTTACTTTATTTTGATAATATAGAGAGTACATTTTTTTTTATCTATCACATTTGACCTAAAGCTTCCATTTGCTTTAATGTGAAAATAAGTCCCTTTATTCAAAAGTTAATACTAAGTTTGAAAAGCGCGTACCAAGCTTTAATTTGGGTATGTGAATACATGAAACGGGTATATAAACACAAAGCAGTGTTTTTAAATTAGATTTTTAAGCAATTGGAATTAAATGAAAAGTGGTTATATACCAAGCCATATAAGAATATATATGGTAGACTTGAGTCATATACACAACAATCACCACCTTGATGAATATTCACTCTTTAGAAGAAACAATAGAAGAAATATATCCTGGAAAATACACCATCTGGGACCAATAGGTTGTGACACCTCATCTCTAACACCTAGAGATGTTAATCAAGTTCAAGCAATGCTTGAACCTATCCATTGTGATAAGCTTTATCAGCATGTCTGGTACATTCTTTGAGGTATGCACCTTCTCTTGTAACAATTCTCTTGAAGTAACCAACTTCGTTATTGTGTGAAATCTTACATCAATATGCTTGGTTCTTGCACGATAAATCTATTTCTTTGTTAAGAAGATGGCGCTCTGACTATCACAATACAGCTTCATTCCATTTTACTTGATCCCAAACTCCCTCTTAACCACAATAATTCCTTTACTACCTCAGTTGTCGCCATGTATTGTGCTTCAATTGAGGATAATGTCATAAGTGACTGCACCATCGATCTC
The DNA here is from genome assembly GCA_903798255.1 of Fraxinus quadrangulata. Classification (NCBI taxonomy): domain Eukaryota; kingdom Viridiplantae; phylum Streptophyta; class Magnoliopsida; order Lamiales; family Oleaceae; genus Fraxinus; species Fraxinus quadrangulata. Next base: position 50,768 of record CAIGRB010082546.1, on the reverse strand, counting down.
CAACATATAAGCCTCATTGCGAGAGTGAAAACATAACCTGTATGAGACCTCTTGTCATCTAAGTCGACTACATAATCTGCATCTACATATACCTGAACTGATACATCATCATGTTGTCTCTCAAATATGATCTCACACTCCATTGTACCTCTCAAGTACCTAAGGATCCACTTTACAGCTCTCTGATACTCTCTATCGGGATTAGCCATGTACTTGCTCACCACATAGATTGCATGTGCTAGATTTGGTATGGTACATACTATTGCTTGTCTTCATCATCAAACTTGATGTCAAGTCACAACATATCACTAATAATCTGATTGAACAAGTTGGTATGTTGAATCATATTTGTTCCATCTAGTATCTTGAGCCCGTAGAGTCACTGCTTCATATGTAACTTGTTCGTGAAAGACTTTGACATGTAATGACTCTTAAATTTTGGCTAAACCTTCATCGGCGACTCATGTCCATGATGTGATACGTGATCTCGTCCACCAAACAGAGCCGAATTGTACCCACTGCTCACATCTCGAATTCTTCCCAATCAAAAACTAACGTAGTCTCTGCTTCTTCCCAGACAGCGCCCTCACCATCCCTTGCTACGTAAACAAATCCTTTACCATTCGCTACCATAATCCGAAATTCCCAGTTTTGTTGAACTTCATCACATCAAATTTTGCAAACAAAGAACTCGTCATCTAAACCTGGTGCTCTAATACCAGTTGTTGAATTTTATACGCAATAATATAGAAGTGAAAGAAAGAAATCAACATAAGAATTTAACGTGGTTCCGTTCTGGCATCAGCCTTTTCTTCCAGTAAATTTGTGTTTCACTCTATACGAGTTACATACACAACGGACGCATATATGCAGTTCTTTGATGTGATGTGTGCATCAACAAACACTTTTTTTTTATTTAATGCCTTTTCAAGATATGGATATGTGTACTTCCTATACCCGAAAAATATCAAGATGCAAATGTTCTTAAAAGACCAACGTGATACATATAAATGTGTCTTTACCCGAACCCACAAAAACTAAATGAACTATTATATTATATTGCAATATCTCTATTTTATCGAAAAAAATTATTAAACTATTGTAGTATGCACTAATCTCAGGAATCCTTATCCATATTGTCACATGGTATTCTTACCATTTAGATGAATCCTACATGGTTGTAGAAAATCAATACTAATTTGAGTGGAATAGATTTTTCAATATTAATTCAAGTTGAAGTGGCAAATCCGTTGATTACGTTATTCCCAGTCGAGTAGAATATACTTTTCTTGTAAATAGGAAATATCACTTTCAACAACGATATAAATAGTCATAAAATATACATTATTAGTTTTTTATCACATTCAACGACCAAAATCAGTTGGTTGGTTGTTGGTTAGCAAAGAGGTGTTGGCGAATGTATTCAACGACTAAAAATATGTTTGGTCGTTAAATGTAATATTTTAGCAACCAAATAACTGGTTGTAAAAGTTTTGTATTAACAACCAATTATTTTTTTCAACTTGTTTAGTTGTTGTAACAACCCCTTTTGTCATTAAAATACAATGAAAGCAATCAAATTTTAGTTGCCTTTCATTTCAACGACGGAAAAAATAGTCATTAAAAATTAATATTGACAACCAATTAATTTTATTTCAATGACTTCTTGATTTGTCGTTGTATTAATTATATTTGTCGATAAAATATCATTGAAGCAACTAAAATTTTGTTACCTTTCTTTTCAACAACGAAAGAAGTAGTGTAAAACATTTATATTAAAAATCAAAATATTAAAATAATGAGAACTGTAGTCGTCAACAGTATTATTTATGGCTCCATAACTTTCACACATTCGTGTTATACTACAAATAGATCTTACCCACTACCATAAACAATTACAAGAAGTGAAGGAAAACAATAAAGATCACGATGTTAAGAACCAAATCTACAAACAATAGACTTAACTCAAGTAATATGTGAATATCAACTGAGTTCTAATTCGCAACTACACAAAGAATAACTGCAAGTTACTAATCTACTTGTTCGATGAATTTTCTTTCAAGCAGGGCATAGATTCCATAACGACCGTTGTTGCCAACAACCTTAATCTTCTTGGCTAGTTTCCGATGTGTTCATCAAGTGCTCAATACTAGAAGTAAATCTCTGCAGAAATCAAAATTAAAGGATTGACTGAAAAGTTGGACAAATAAACCACAAGTTGTTGAATAATAAAAATACTAGCCATTGCAAACTTTTGAAAAGAACTAAATTATTGACTAATTTCTCTATGTTCATTCATCTGATAAACATGAAATTTAAAGCATCACATGCACTCAGATGCTAGTAGAGTATATATGCAAACAAAAAAAAAAACTAAATTATTGACTAATTTTTCTATGTGCAGTCTTCTGATAAACATGAAATTTAATGCATCACATACATTCAGATGCTAGTAGAGTATATATGCAAACCTAGCGAAGCTCTCCAGCCGAATGTGCTGTTTTTCCTTGGTGACTTGATAAAGCATCCTGAAGATCATCGAAAACTGAATTTACTTCAACAGCACCTCCAGCTAAAAACTGCAAAAACGACTGTTAAAAAGGAAATGTGAGAAATACATACAAAATATGTTAAGTTCATGTTTAAACACGAAATTTCCAACAGGAACTACTTCGAAAATACTTAATAGCGGTACGACCTACACGAAATGAATGCTAAACATTACTTTCTTTCATTTTTAAACACAAAATTTCCAACAAAATGGATATCATACACTTGGTAAACCAAGTATGTCAAAATGAGCTTATTCACTCTTATTAGCAATAGGGTGGATTCGGTGCCGTTCTCAAGTATTCTGTGTACCTTCCTGCCCGGGATTTTCTTCCAAGTTTTCCCTGTGACACGATTAAGGTCGGAGCAGGGTAGGTTCATAGCACATGCCTCATTTATTTATTTATTTTTATTTAAATGGGATGGAGCAACCAAAATACATAGTTATAGAAGGGCATAGTCAGTTTGAAATTTTTTTAATACTTTTGACAATGTCACCTTCAACGATTACGTAGTACTAGTCATTAAATGACGAAAACTATTTTTACGAAAATTAGAATTGATAATCAAGTTGTCATAAACTTTGAATGACTAAAATAATTGGTCGTTGAAATGTCACCATTAACGACTACTAAAGTAGTCATTGAATGTCGAATTTTCCTTTAATTTCAACAGCGAAGTAGAATTAGTTGTTGTTTTACTCTATTAATGACCAGACATTATAAATGTTTGCTATATTTTTTGTGTTTGTAACAATTAATTACGTTATCGTTGAATATGAACAGCAGGAATTTTTGATTTGGCGCCCACTCAAAATGACCAATTTTAATTTGGTCGTAGAAAATATAGAACTAACAACTATTTTGTGATCGTTATAAGATATTTCCAGCTAATTTAAAATATTGTTTGTCATCCATTGTAAAATATCATTTATCTTGTAGTGATATATATAACATTTTTTTCATCATTCTGCTGAGTTGGAGGACTTGGCGTGGCAACTAGATTACTTAAAAGACTCAATCTTGGAAAAAAATTTGTTTATTCGGAGTCTTCCTAGTTCAACAAGTTGACATGGAAATAACTGGATGTGAATTCATAGTTTGGATAAAATCTTGTTTTCATAGTTTCTTATAAAAAAGTGAAAATGGATAGAAGACTATTTACGATAAATGGATAACAGAGCATTTATTACACGTTGACGTTAAAGCTTAGGACAAACAGGACAATAAATACAACTGATTGGACAAGATTACAATGAAATTGCAACACTTACATGTGCTGTTATTAGATGAAGCTTGAGATTTAAATCGAGGCCCACGTTTGTAAACAATAAGAATGATCTAATTAAAGCTTGAGAGATAAATCCAGTTCCGAATCTTCTTCAACTTGTTGATTCTGTAGACCATTGATCTGTGGACTGCTACTCTCTACTCGAGGGTTCCTGTCGAGAACAGGCCACAGAAATGAGCTGCCTGATTCATTTCTAGGTGGCAAAAACTGTATTCCTGGATGCTGATTTTCCGGACGCAATGAGCGAGCCAGATATGCCATAAATTGAGTAACATTTCCAAGCACATGTATATGCCCTCCAGGGTAACCCTGGTTAATCCCTGGAAAGGGATAGGATACTCTCTTAAAAGGCATCATTCGATGCTGCATGGGCTCCCCTGGAATGACATATGGCCTGTTGATTATGGCCCTGTTGAAATTATGAGGGGGAGGATTCATTCCATGAAATAATAATTGTCGGCCTCCACCTTGAAGCACGAAGTTAGCCATCTGATGATTTCTTTCAATGGTGCGTTGAAGTTTGTGCCCATTCTGGTGCCCGCTATAAGCTTGCTGCTTTGAGAACTTCTTGTTACAGTACTTGCAGACATATTCAGGCTCCTCTCTCTCAGCCACAAGATGATTCTCGGAAGGCCCCAAAGGAGCTGGGAATGCTGCCCTTAGAAGTGGACTCGCCATGTTCGACTCATGATTATTTTCCATTTTATTGGATTTTTTTTGGTTGAATATTATTTCTTCGGAACCCGAAATGGCCTCTTCTTCAACATCCATGCCTGGAGACTGTTTCAACATGAGGGGACTAGTAACACTGGCATTAGAAGAATCCATGTGAATATTGGAGCCCAATAACTGGCATGTGAAGGGACATGTTGCACTGATTTATATAGGAAAAGTTCAGAGTCTAAATCTTCTGGCAGTCAAAACTAGATGCCGGTAATAGCCAGAAACGTAATCCAATTTTATTTTCATTACAAATCAATGAATGGTTAGTTTTCCTTATTCTTTACATATGGATGAAATCCTCAAAAAAATTGAATTAATCTGGTGCAGATTTCCAGTGAGTATGAGGAGATTGAACATTGAGATTTATTGTATCTGAAAAAATTCCCTCGATATTTTTCCAAGACATATTAAACTTAATAACATTCTGTAACAAAAGGTAATTGACACGATCTCATCTGTAGATTTTTCAAATTTCATTCAATGGGTAGAGAAATCACATTAATTTCCAGTGGATTATTGCAATATTTTTAGTTCCAGACTAAGAAATGGTGGACCGAGACAAAGAAGAATGATTATGTATGACTTGATGTATACATCATCATAAATAATTTTATTTTAACGGTATATCAAGATGTGTATATGCTTTAGATCAAACTTTATCGGTAAAATATTTGTAGCTTTTCATAAGGATATATGCAACTTTTATAGTTAATATATACATCAAGAAAAACTTATTCGCTTTTGTAGGGGTGGATGTACTTTATAAAGATCACAATCTATACAATAAGATGCGCGTCTAAATTAAAATGAATTCAATATCCGTACAAGTACTTAATTATCATTTTTCAGTAAAAGATATAGGCACTATTACTTATATTACATTGAATACATATAGAAAAATTAATGCCTAGCATAATACACAGTAATGCTTCTTATCCATGTCCAAAAAAATTAATGAACAGGTGTAATTATTTGGTAATGTCCCTTACTTCTATTCAGAGATTGATAACTATCGCAGTTCGTACAAAACATTTATATCACTAGCAGGCAACGCTAGCGAACTACATGATGATAGAAATACTTCTCTTATTAAAAACCTGTCCTCACTTCATGTCTTTTCTATTAAAGGTTTCAAGGGAAGATCGCTCCTAAATGCAATCGTAATATTATATACGATATACAAATCAATGGAATCTTAGATAAGTTTTCACTTGCTTTTATTATATATTTCTTGCCCTGTCAACCACTTCTTAGTTCATGTTTCTTGCATCTCCTTATGCAATCGACTCTTTATACTCTTTAGCTTCATTTCTTTGATCTTCGGATCATGTCCAAAAAACCTGAAAAGACAATTCCTAAGATGGTACCTGCCATGAGTTAGAAATTTAATTAGCTTAATTAATTCCTAAGATGGTACCTGCCATGAGTTCCGATACATGCTAGTCGTCCAGCAGCACCACCTAGAACAAATGGATATCATAATTCCGCAAGTAGGACAACTGCTCAAAAGAACCAGAACAATAGAGCAAGAGTGGCCTCCACATCTGTTCCTACTCCATCCCACCAAAGAGCTGATACTTTCTGGACCATTTGTCATAGATGCAAGATGCATTATGAGTATGTTAAGATGTATCTTAATCATACTCTTCTTTGTCCCAGTTGCAACAAGGCCTTTCTGGCTTCGGAGACATCTTCACCATTCGGCTTTTCCAAATCATCAAATTTAGCTCCTCGACACCGGCATCAGAATTCAAGTAGTCATGCAAATAGTCAAAGTCATTCTGCTCAGGGAAGAAATGTTGCAGGTGCTCAGAAATCAGGACCTGGACACTCTGGTTCGAATTCTTCAAGATATGCAAATTTCCTGCAGAATTCGGTTCCTGGAAATGCGACAAAGGCAACAGATGGTGTTCAGCAGGCACAGGAGAAAATGAAGAGAGCATTTACTGAATCACATGTCACTGGTGGGTCGGATGGAGAGTGTAGAAAGAGGAAACTAGATGATAGATATCTAAATGGAGTGAACTATAACATAACCCAGGGCACAGGTGGTTTTGGAAGTTCAAGTTCATCGGGGTCGAGGATCTATTGTTCTGGCAGTAACAGTCAGCTAAACAGCAGTAGAGAGCTTACATGGCTAGAAATTCGAAAAATGCTCATGGGAAAAGCTCAAAAGGAAATTGTAAAGAGATTAAATGAATGGAGATCAGATGCCGCAGCTAAAGCTGCAGATAAAGTAAAAGAGAAGCGAAAAGAGTACCAAAGACAGAAACACAATAGCACCGTTGATATTCATGTACGTGATCATAATGGGAACAGTATGCTTTCTGCTACTAGTATAAGAGAACAAGCACAAACAGGTTTTGTTATCTCTGCTACTGATAATTCAGATCAAGAGGATTCTGCAGCAGCATCAATGAATGTTCCAGATTCCGACTTCCATGATTTTGACCAGGATAGAAATGAAAGTTCTTTTGGAGATAATGAGGTTTGGGCTTCTTATGATAATGATGATGGCATGCCACGTTTCTATGCTCTTATTAACAAGGTGATTTCAAGGAATCCATTTAAGCTGAGGATCAGCTGGCTTAATTCAAAAACTAACAGTGAATTTGGTACTGTAGAGTGGGTAGGCTCAGGTTTCTATAAAACGTGTGGGGAGTTTAGGGTTGGAAAATACGAAACGTGCAAATCTATTAATTCTTTTTCTCAGAAGGTTAATTGGTCAAAAGGCCCATATGGGACTCTTCAAATATTTCCCAAAAAGGATGATGTTTGGGCACTATATAAAAATTGGTCACCTGATTGGAATGAGCATACCCCTGATGCAGTTGTCCACAAGTATGACATGGTGATGGTGCTTGATGACTACAATGAGGAACGTGGTGTCTCTGTTGCTCCTCTAATTAAGGTGGTTGGTTTTAAGACTGTATTTCGGCCAAATTTGGAATTGGAAAAGGTTAAGAGGATACCTAAAGGAGAAATGTTTCGATTTTCTCATCTGGTCCCAAGCCACTTGCTTACAGGCCAAGAAGCTCAGAATGCTCCAAAAGGTTTCTTGGAGCTGGATCCAGCAGCTACCCCATTGGAACTTCTTCAAGTTTTAATGGAAACTAACAAGTGACCAATGAAGCTGGAGAGAGATGTTAAGGGCGACCTATTGGATGGACGAGATGAGGTAGATTTGCAGGTTTTTGGATGTGCACCAGTGTTTGAGGCTTTTTGATTTCGCAAGTGACGAGCCTGACTGTAATTGAAGGATATTGAAACTTTTGTTTAGTAGGTTGCATTGGATGAATATGTTTATTCTCTGCTTATATTGCTTACAGGTTAACAATTTCAACCGAGGTTCAATTTTTTACTGTCAAATTGAATATATGCATAGATCTTCTATTCCTCTGGATCCAAAGAGAATATGGTGTATATTTTTTTTAATCTGCTGTGAAAAACATGGGATGTTTTTTTTGTTCAGAAGATAGAAATGTTAAGAACATGTTCCGTTGGAAGATTGGACGGTACTAGATAGTATTGAAGAAATAAAAGCTAAAATCTTATTAAATATAAAGTCTCGTCAGTAGTGCATGCCAACGTTATGTCATTATTTGGCAAGGTGCCTCAAATGGTACCCTTTGTTATGTTTGTCTCGACCGAGGAAAAAGGCCTGAGGATTCGTTTTTGAATCAGGTTAATCAACATCTCGCCTGGTCTCTTGTACGTGATCTCTTTTATTTGTGAAGATGAGACTTCTCGACTTGACTTGGGAGTTGGGGCTAATTATTTTTCAACATTTTATGCGACACGATTCACTTAAATCCAGCGATTATTAGTCATGTTACGTGAACCAATGATCACGCATGTTTCTATCAAGCGTCACAACTTTTGGAGTCATCGATCTCAAGCCAACACAGATCATATGCATTGCTATTTGGCCATATATCCTAACATTCTTTGCAGCCAACGACATTCGGGTATAGCACATTGGCAATGTAACCATTGTTGGCAAATATGTTGGATGTACTAATACAAGGTAAATTTTTTTTTTGGCCATTAGTAAAAGTCGAGCGCAACAAACATTTAACAATGTCAAAGTACATTATTAGGGTGAGGAATATTTTAAGGTACGGATTTGGGAACCAAAAAAATAACAAATACTAATTATTAAACATTGTCATCCAAAAACAGTAAAAATCATTGAAAACAAAATATAATATATTAGAATTATGATTTAAATTGAAATCTCTCTCTTTGGAAAGAATCTGCTTCTCTTCAAAAATGGTGTATGCAGATGATTTATATGAAGTGCAGATAACCAAAATAATAATAATAATAATAATAATAATAATCACCATCATCTTATCTTTTTATGCACATAATTAATAGTGTATTTTTGCTAGAAATTCATCTTTCGTAGTGCACTCTACTGGTGGGACCAAATATAGTTTTATTGAGTTAGTGCAATTTTTTTCCAACTTTTATTTTATGCTAAGTATTTATAGAATACTTCTTGATCTTAATAATAATAATAGCTCGACCGACAGATAGGAATCAAATAGATACGAAGATCATTTAATTTGACAAAATATATTTTTTCCAATTTTATCATGTATATTTGCACATTTTATACATAGCATGCAAACGAAGTATGTCGTAGCTTGTACACATAAGTTGAACACTTTGATTTGATTTCAACCAATAGTTAAAATATCTAAATCGAGGCCAAATATCAAATCATTGATGGATCCACACATATCAAAATTAATGGTTTCGAAAATTGCAAAGGAAATATATCATAGATTGTAGACATAAATTAAACAATTTGATTTGATTACAAACAATGGTTCAAATATCTAAATCGAGACCAAATATACTATTTAAATCAAATCATTGATCCACACATATCAAAATTAATGATTTTGAAAATATAATTTCAATTTAATTTGACATGATTATCAATAATTTGTGAAATTTATTAATTTGTTATTTTTTATTGTATCTTCGAAATAATTAAGGTCTTATAAAAATCGATTGATTAGTCGGGTTAACCCTCGACTTGTGGTTGAACATATTATTAAATTACATGCTATCCAATTCAGTTAGATTTTATATAAGTATACATGTATATGACAACTCGTTCCTTCTAGCTATATCTTATCATAATATTTGCAATTTTGGGAGGAAAATATTACTTGTAATCAAATCCATTTTTAATTATATTTGTCAATAATGAAGGAAAGTAAGACTAAAATTTTAATTAATTTATTGCTAACAACAACATTATGGTATTTTCAACCTTCATTACGGTAAGGAAAATGTTAGGTGTACATAATGGACACCAGACAACCCCTCAATAGGGGGCCAACATGTGTACATTATGGCTCATAGCACATCCCTTACGATAAATTACCTTAATCTGGTCAGCGATTAACCAATCCCCCCCCCCCTCCAAACCCCATCCACGCACCTCGTGTACTCGCCTAAACCCTTTTCGGCACTTAAAAGTACCGGCACACCCCTTCAACTCATTGCCCTTCCCTCTACTCTCTCTCTCTCTCTCTCTCTCTCTCTCTATAACATATTTTCGATATATATCTCTGCTCTCTTCATTGAGCTCGCCAATTGAAGATATTGTCTGGAACCGGTGCCGACACAGTCACAACGTTATTTTCCAGGAGAATCGTTGTAAGTTGACTGTCTTCTTCTTCTTCTTCCTTTAACTTCTGCATGCACACACACTGCAATTCTCTCTGGTAATGGCGTGCTGTAATTCAGTTTTTGTTATGCTATTATAAATATTCGTGCATGTAGGAATTGAATTTTATTCCGATGCCCAATCGCCCATTTTATATCTCCGGAATATCGTCTCACCGTCAACGGCGAATCTCCGGTCGATTTTGCTTTTTGAGTAATGGTGATCGGTCCGTTACAAATCCGAAAAGCGGTTGGCGTTCGTTTTTTATTCTCCCTTTAAAGGGTGCAAATCCAGAGTTGCACCGAAACCACGCGATTTAGCTGCGTGATGAGAACGATGAATGAATTTGGGAGCACAAGTGCAGACACGCGACACTTTCGGTTACTTTGGCTTTTTGTGGAAGGTCGTGTGGTACATTCAAACCGCACACGTGTATGTTGGGCCCAGTTGTCTTGACTGGGCCATGAGTCCGTTTTGACCTCTAGGCCCACAAGTTCATTAGTGATACAGTTTATGGCAGTTGTCATAACCTAATATTTTTATGTTTAGCTAAAATAATCTAATTAACTATTTCTGATTTACCCTTCTTAGCCTGCACTTTAGAATTGAACCAGTCAACATGGATTTTCCATGGCTTGGTTTCATAGATCTCGACCAATAAATTTGTTAAGAGTCGCGATTGGCGCCGATGACACTAGGTGCTATTGTTTCAGAGGCTAGGCAATAGCTTTGAGAGGTTGCGGGTTGGTAGATTTTATTTTGGTAGTTGGACAACGCTATTTATGTTTTTTTTTCAAATTGTCAATTTTGAATATGGAAAATTCTTGGTACATTTTTACAAGATTCCGCTGTCTAAGAAGACACTCAATCATCGAAATTCAATGTTACCCTTAAGAAAATCAATCACTAATTAAATATGTTTTATGGTCAATAATACACTCATTACCTACCTAATACTTCTATGATTTCACCAATAATTCCATTGAGTATTCAATTATTTGTAATTCATACAATGTATTCGAAATTTAGAATTGTACTTTCTTTCCTAGTATTATTGCAGTTCCAGGTAGTTTCTCGGACATGGACTTTTCGTCTTATATTATTTGTCCTTTAGTAGAAAAACCCGTTAAAGTGGTTTTGAAAGCTTATTAAAGTCTATTCTCTGTGTCATGTTCCAAATACTAATTGGTCCTACCTTCTCGAAAGTTGCACCACTTTTTTCTTTCGTATTTCACTTTGTGTCGGTCATTAAATAATTTTATTCTCTTAGCAATATTTTTCCAGGTTCACACGTAGTTTGGACAAGTCAAGTCAAGTCAACTGGGTCGGGGTGTAATATTTTATTCACTTCTTTTAGGTTATTTTAATGCTGTCTTCATAGGATACACGTTGCATGTTTATACGTGTAAAGAATCTAAGGTTTTGCTAGTCATTTTGTTTCACGTGAGGAAAAAAAGTTGGTATAGTTTGCATTTGTTTAGGCGTGATTTGTTCCTTACCTTTATGCCGTGGAGTTAATTGTTTAACGGGTTTAGTACTTCATATTTTTGGTCGAAGGTGGGTAATTTTGTTACCCGTTGGATTGGCTAAACTAGTTAGAAGTTTATTCTAGTTGATTGTACGGCTAGTTAACTTATTAGGTTTTTAACAAAAACACTCTTCTAATCACTTTTGAGCTTGTTAGCATTAAACTCTCCGAAATTCAAACTAGTCACACGAAAGATTATCTTAGTTTTGAATGATGCTATGTATCACTAAGGGCAATAAGCACCAATTTAGTTGGTATTGATGGTGGGGCTTTTGACGTATTCTTCACTGTCACGGTGATACTAATCATCCGTGATGATACATAGCACTGAATTTTCTCAAAAATGATTTTGTAAGTCTAATTGCATCTTTGCTTGTTTTGGTTAATTTATAGCTAAAAATGCAATTAGTAGTACTTTTGGCATTTTTTTCTGAGAAATTAATTGAGCTGATTAAATTTCTAACACATGGCAGGTACAGTTGTTTCTTAAGGATTCATTATAAAGTCGTGCCATGATCTCCTTTAATCTTGAAGATGTAATTTTTTTTTTTAATTAAGTCAACATATCTCAATTTCTACTTTGATCATTCAAATTTCGCTAGCATTTGGTACTTAAAATAACAAAAGCTTTTGTAGCTAAAAATCTTGTTTTATTTTCTTTCCGGCGTTTGTGCAAACTAACAAAATTATTTCGCTTTTACTCCAACTAGAAAACAATTTTTTTCAATTAAAATCTTTAGCACACCCGTCAAAAAAAAAAAATGCTTTCGCTTTTATTCTTGGTTGCTTTTGGATGTGTAAGTCCTTGAAAGTTCCAAAATTTGTACTCAAAACTTCGATGTAAACCACATTTATATTCCGATGTGTATTAAATTTATTCTACATATATTTCGTATATAATGTTAACGAGTTTAGAGAGATGCTACATTTGTAGAATTTCTTTAACAGAATCATTACAGAGAATTGGCTTTTGCCAAAAACAGTTTTGGGCAAAGCCAATCAGCTATCTTTCTGTGATAATTTTGTGAAAAAAATTCTGTACACTTAACTTATGTTCATGAGTTTATAGTTCACCCTCCTATTTTTTTTCTAGAGAGAGAGAGAGTTTAGCAAAACAGTTGGTAGCAGTTGGAATTTGAGAAGTTGGTAGTTGGAGGTACTTGATAAAAAGCAAACTTTTAACGTAGTTTAGTCTAAAATTGTTGACGATAAAGTTCCAACTAATGGCGGTGTTAAAATGATTATCACTTTTGACTAAGACCCAAGTTTAAAGACAAATTTATGCTGAGTCATTCGAATCCGAATTATTCCTACGCTTTTTGGTTTTAGTTTCTTGTTGTTTTCATATCAAATATTTTATCTCTATATTGACCTTACTTTTTATACATTTACTTGCAATAATTTATCCGTTTTGATTAATTTATTGCCATTGAAAAAGACTATCTAGTTCTTATCTTCATACTACTATGCGCTAATCAATTTTTTGTCCATTTTCTTGTGGTAAAGTTTTAATATTTTCTTTTATTTTCTCTTATACCCAAAATCTTAAATTTATATTCAAGATTATTAATTGTATTTCAAGGGTTGTTTATGTTTCTTCTAGTAGGTAGGCTGTTGTTATGAATATATAAATTAATTGTGAAGGAAATATAATTACAGTCATCGCGCCTTTAATTGTAATAAACTGATTGAACCAAGATTATAAACCAACTCCAAATTTTAATTGAAAAATAAATACTTTACTAGGAGGAAAAAGAAGAACAAAATTAGGGTTTTTCATGTTAAAAGGATCACCTTAAGAGGATCATTTCATGTTGTATTTTCACGTGGGTCCCGCATGTTTTCTAAATAATCCCATGTTTGAGCCACATTAAAATTTCCGTTCACATTCTTCTATTCATTTTCAACTACACATTTTTCAATAAAATAATATTTTTCATCACATCAATAACTTTACACATTCTCCATCAATCTACTATTTCAAAATACATTCTTCCAAAATAACGTGGATCTAACACACCGTGGCTTGTTGACAAAGACTTAAATTGATTTGGTAATTTTCTTCTTCTTCCAATAATGTTCTTTTCTTGGATTCTCTTCTTCATTGATTTATTGAATGTCAAATCATATTTTGTTTTCTTTATTATATTTTTGGATGCACTTAATTAGATACGGTCCAAAATCTACATACTATTTTCCTCAATCATGTCAAATCTTTTTGCGCATAAAACGTGTCGAAAGGGATAGTGGGAAAGCACAATTAATTGTTTGCTGTTTCTTCAAAAGTTTTCTTAATTAGGATTTCTGACTATGAACGAATTCTAACTCTGATTACTTTTTTTTTTTTTTTTTAACAGATAATGGTGAAGGAAAATATGTCAAATATCTGGCGGCTTTGCCAGGCCATGAGCCTTAAAAAATGGCTTCCCAAGTCACAAATCGTTGAGCCCAATTCAAGAAAAATTCAAGAAGTGGAGCCCAGAGAGCCAGATACTGAAGATGAAAAGTATATTTCTTGGCGGGTAAGTAGTACATTAGTAATTGCTATTGTTTTTGTTTATATTAGTACGTTACATTTTTAATGTTGTACTAATTTGAAACATAGGCTATCATCTCACTTTGAAGTCTTCTTTGTTTCAGGAGGAACACCCTTGTGCACTAGCTTCATTTCATCAGATGATGAACCCTGCTAAAGGGAAGCAAATCGTCGTGTTTTTAGATTATGATGGGACTCTTTCACCAATCGTGAACGATCCAAACCGCGCCTTCATGACTGATCAAGTAAATTTCAGTTCTTCTATTCTGATCTCAAACTCATTCCACATATATGATTTATTTTAGATTGAAAGTTTGTGAAATAAATTTGTAGATGCGCTCCGCTGTGAATGATGTAGCAAGGCGTTTTCCAACAGCTATTATAAGTGGTAGAAGTCGAGACAAGGTAACTAATTACTAATGTTAAATCATATTGAGTGATTCAATTTTTTTTTATTCCATTTTAATGATTTTCTTTCGCACGTTATCAGGTGTATGGATTTGTGAAGTTAGATGATGTTTATTATGCTGGGAGCCACGGGATGGACATAATGGGGCCTCCATTGCAAGTTAAGTATCACCGCGACAAGTATCAGATTAACGCTCAAGATGAAAAGGTCAGTTTTTGCTAGAAAAGTAGCTTTTAAGCACAACCAAACATACTTTTGGACCAACAATGCATAGATAACTATTGCTTCAAAAGAATAACACGAAGGAAAAATCGAGATCCCTGTCATCAAACGTTTGTTATAATGATTTTGCAGGGTAAAGAATTCACTATCTTCCAACCTGCTCAGGAGTATTTGCCCTCAATTGAAAAGGTAATTTTACTTATTTTTGCTAAAGCACTTCCTCTTAAGCGGTTAATTTTTTAGATTAAGAAATAATACTTTTTGATTCAAATAATCTTTTTTTCCCTATAACAGATGTTAAATGAATTGAAAACCCGAACCTACAATATACCAGGCGCTTTCGTAGAGGACAATAGGTTCTGTATTTCTGTGCATTACCGACATGTCTTGGCAGAGGTACTAAAACGTACAATAACATAGTATTTTCTGTCAGAAAAAAGGAACTTTTACTCGACTTAATGAGGTTCGTTAATCTAATTTGCAGGATTACGAAGCCCTGGAACAGATAGTTTGGTCAGTACTTTCCGACTATCCTTGCTTCCATATGACTCGGGGCAAGAAGGTTATGGAGATTAGGCCATCAATCAAATGGAACAAGGGGGAAGCTCTCGAGTACTTGCTTGACACTCTGGGATTTTCCAACTCCAGTAACGTTCTCCCATTTTACCTCGGTGATGACAAAACTGATGAAGACGCTTTCAAGGTTTCCATCCTAAAATATTAAACGTATTCGGTCTTATCATAACTATTTTGTATTGTATATCTTAAGGTTGTAGTAACATTTCTTGTTTGATTGATAGGTACTTAGGAGAAAAGGACTAGGTTATCCTATAGTTGTATCTTCCGTCCCAAGGGAAACTTGGGCTTCATATTCTCTACGCGATTCATCGGAAGTCTTGTCTTTTTTGATACGTTTGGCAAGATGGGGAGAGACATCGGCCTAATGGATCATCTTATCAAGATGGATTGCAATATATGACTTGCACTTGCTTTATGTATAGTTGTTCGTAGTGAAGGTTTTAGAGATTGGTCGAGAATTAGATGGGGATTCACAGGCGTATTTTTTGAAGCTGCCGTGTATTCTCCCATTCTAACTACTACTATTATTATCATCAATTTGCAGTTGTGTATAGCTCATGAATTCAGTGGTTATGCAGTAATTTTATCTTTTTCTTTCCACTTTTGTCATCATTTTAAATTTGGAATGCAAAAAATCAATTATCCAAAGTTCCATCACTACTTTTGATTTGATTCGACTTCTCTTTTCAACGTCTATATATGACAGTGTTTATATGCTTATATCGTGGAACAACATATTTGACAACAAACATTTGGACGTGTAAAATGAACCCACGAACTTGATTGAAAGTGTATACTCATTTGGCTTATTCCATGATAGATAAACCTCAAAACCTTAACTTTATGTTCTAAAGTAATCTACTAACTTTCGACTAGATAAGATGTAATATAGGATTCAAAGGGTGGCGGTAATTTTGATTGTTGATTTACAAGGTAGAGTAGTCAATTCATGAGATGAGTAGACAACATTGGATAACAAAAGTACTTACTACAACATTATCTTGTCTTCCTTTTTTTAGGGTGACTTTTGAACTCAATGACTGGATATTTTTATCCAAATGATGCTTTCAAAATAAATAAATTATTATAGAATCTTATCAGTAATGAAATTCGTGAATAGCGGTGTCATCATGGATCGATTACCAAAGTTAGATGTCGTCATATGATTTATTAACGATTTGTTAATCAGACGTTTCAACACCTATTGACACTTAAATATCAACTTTGGATTATACCTAATAACTGACTACGAGCTTGAACTAGACAAAAATGCGTGAGTAATAAGGATACCACATGTCAATGAGAATTCACGAGAAACTAGAATTTTAGAAAATAAGTAGAAAGACAAGATAATTCATTACAGCTAATTTAAAATGGCAAATCCGCTTGCAACACCTTTAGAATTATTATTAGAATTGTATTTCTAATACTTTCATACAGTGTCCAAAAATTATTGGTGTTCTTTACTTCTTTTAATAAATTAAAAAATTTACTGTTCAAAAGGCCCAAAAACTTTGAAAGCAAAAAAAAAAAAAGATTCCGCCGCCGGGGTTCGAACCCGGATACCAATGATTAAATCATTTCTGGGTATTACCAAGTGGCACAGCGGAACTCTTTTCATTCGTTTTGTAAACTAATTTATAAAGATTAATAAATAAAATGAGTTCCGATAGCTAACTTTCGTACGTTGAGACATTAATAATTGATCTAATTAAATAACTATAATTAAAGTGAATATGAAATGAAACGATTCGAATACCATCAAATGGTTAAAATTATATTAAGAAAATAGTAAAGGCTTTAACTTGAAAAACGCGATGTCTATCTCACGCTAAATCAGAGACAACTCTGAAAGTACACGAATTGAGCAACTTCACGGTGCCTCACCAGTGTGTGCACGTATTTAAAATGTTTTACTGATTTTAAAATTTAAAATTTTTGTTATTATTTTAAATTAAAGGACACAATATCTACGAAAAAGAGCAAAAAAATAATATTACATTAATATATTTTTAGTTTAGCACATTATTGAAAAAAAAATTGTTTTTTCAAATTTTAAACAATCTTACTTTCAAGAAAAGATAATTAATTAAAATTAAACTATATATTTTACCACTCTAATCCCAAATGCCCAATTTACTACGTTAGCCAATTATCAATCTAACAAGACAATAACAACTCAAAATCCAAGTAAGAGTGAAAAGCTAATCCAAAACCTTTTTTCACTATTTCCCTATCTCACACCCTTTAACCCACGAAGAAAATAAATTTTTTTACCACAAATCTTTGTTGCTGACTCTACAATAGTACAATCTACATAGTAATATCACCATTTTAATAATTGGGTACATCTTATGTCAGGCTTAAGGAACATAAAATGAATAGTGTGCATATCAACAACATGACTACTTGAATTGATTTACGCGCTAGTGATAATTTTGTAAAATCTTTTACCAAAAGAAACAAAGAAGGTTTTTGATATATTAACTTATTTGAAAAAATTGAGTTGATTTCTAATTACATTTATTGCTTATAAAATTCTATTGACAATTCATATTACTGTTGTATATGTCGAAAAAAGTTTTTCAAAATTAAAGTTATTAAAATCTTATTTGCGATCAACATGTTACAAGAACGATTGAATGAGCTAACTTTGATACCTGTTGAACAAAATTTGCTAGAACATATTGATTACGAAATTTTAATTAAGAAGTTTACTTTTAGAAATACGAAGAAATATTTTTACTGTATTTGTTGTATTATAAGGTTTATACGTGGCATTTAATGTTTCTAATTTCAAAAATTGCTTATATGAAACTGCAAAAATAGTTTAGCGATTTGGATGGTTCTTTATTGATTACATATTAATTTTGATGAAGCTCGGAAGGATCTATAGATATTTACTTATACTTTTTTTTTATTCAAGGCATATAAATAAATATTTAAATGTCATATTTTCGTAATGAAATAATATTATTGAAACATATTTTTTTCTTAATATATTTTTTAATTTCATGAAAGGAAACACCAGTTTAAAATGTCGCACATGCACCTAAAATTTTAGGGCCAGCCCTACACTATGTAATCTTGGCAACTTTCATCATTAGCAGGAAGCATATAAAGTTACACTAAGCAAGCATAACTCGTTTGATAGATAAAATCTAACCTTCTTATCTACAATTATTTTACAATAATTCTATCATCTTTCAGTCAAAATTTAATACAGAATTTCAATGAGGGAGTTCCTGAATTACAGTACGAACTGTATGCAACTCTTTTGAATAAATTACTAGTAATGCCTTAAAATTGTCACAAAATATGTTGCAACACATTTGAAGGGTTAAATTTGCCAAGGTTTTGTATTAAAATTGTGACTTGCTAACTATTCACTGTACAGACCCCACCCCACCCCACCCCACCCCACCCAAAAGAAAAAAGGGA
>CAIGRB010082546.1:15433-31555 GCA_903798255.1 Fraxinus quadrangulata | reverse complement strand
GATTGCATCTCTGAACTGGGCCGTTCTTTAATGTGGACAGGTCCAATTGCATCACTCATCCCACAAGATGATACCTAGCAAGAGAGAAAAAATGATCAGAACGTTTGAGCTTTTCGATCTATTTTTACATCACGTGAAAGCTCACAGTAAATTTGATTATGAAGGTACATGTCTTCAGATAAGGGATTATAAACAACATAATGTGCAGAACATCTGCAAGTATATAATATTCGGCTAATTTCGTTCCAAAGCTACTAGATACATGTTCGGTTTATACCCAACCCGCACCCAAAAAGCCTAACGGGAAGAAGCAAAACAGAAACCCAAGTAACACGAGCTATGAATAAGGGAAGCAAGATTGGTGGAAGAATAAGGACACATTCTTCCAAAAGCAACACTGCCGAGATTTTCCCTTTTTTGCCAAATATATAACATTGATTACGTAAACTGCTTGATATTATGGGGATTACCATGTACTGAGCAAGCTCCGTAGCTGTGTGAAGATCACTGCTTGCTCCAGTAGTAATATGGTCCTGGCCAAAAATAAGTTCTTCTGCTACTCTTCCACCCATACAAACATCAAGCCGTGCTAACAGTTGTTTCTTGCTGATTGAAGTTTCATCATTAGAAGGAAGCTGGGTAACCATGCCCAAGGCAGATCCACGTGGCATGATTGTAGCCTTGTGAATTGGGTGTGCACCTTCAGTGTTCAAGGCAACAATAGCGTGCCCACTTTCATGATATGCAGTGAGCTGAAAACAAGCAGTAAGAGCATTCAGAACAGCTTTGTTGTGAAAACGATTCAGCAGATGACTTAATTTAGGAAACGAGCATATACATTGTGCTATTTTAACATGTAAACGATGGCCATAAATAAACAATACACAATCACAAAAGATTTTAAATATACTGGCTTAGCAACCAGTCTCCCAAGATAATCATTACCTTATCCATAAAGAATTTAGCCAGTATGCCAAACACTACAATATTCATTAAGCTAATTATTACTAATAATTCAGATTTTTCTAATCATAGATTCAGAAAGATCCAGTTAACTTTCTTTTCTAGGCTTCTAGTGAGTCAATCTCAATAAACAGCAGTCCAGCTCAGTGTCATCAGAAACTGATGCATAAATCTGAAGATAATTGACAAGCACAATCCAAATGGTAACAAAATTAAACCATTGATTTCAGTGATAACAGATCTAGACATGATAAGATTTGTACAACAGATAAATAAAGAAAAAAACTTGCACCTTCTTTGACTCTTCTGACAAAAACATTGTTTTCCTTTCTGTGCCCATCATTATCCTGTCTTTGGCGAACTCTAACTGTGATGCAGTCAACTTCTCAGCGCCTTCAACAGCAGCCTTAATGGCAGCAATGTTGACCAAGTTCGCAAGATCTGTTCCAGGAAGTGGAGTGAGGGAAATATAATAGAATCCACTTTAAGTCTAAAATTGATTCACGGATTTCAATCAGTCCATTATTTTTTAATCAATCTCGTTCAAATATGCATTCTATTTATTTTTTTCAACACACAGATTTAAGAACTCAAGCAGGGCTCATGTATCACATAGTCATGGACGACCTCAGGACACTATAAACTACAGATATCATGAATCGTGTACTCAATAGAAAAATGCTTTATGACAAACTACAATTGAATAGAGCAAATAAGTGACAGTATATCATGCCTGCCCCATTGAATCCTGGAGTACCACGAGCAATCACTTTCACATCAACATCGTCAGCCAATGGTTTGTCTTGTAAATAGAGGTCCAATATCTCTTGACGACCACGCACATCTGGATTTGGAACAACAATCTGGATGCAATGGATGCACAAATCATAAACAAAAGCAGTTAAAACTAAATTAACAGAAGGAAAATAAAAAGAAGTTTAAATGATTTATGTATAACATACTACCAATGCTTATCAAGTATTTATCCTTCCCACAACCCTCATTATTTGCACTATCCTTTTCCTCATGCCACATACACCCTATCTCATAGAATCCAAAGTATCTTCGAGCCTATTTGGGAGAGCTTCTACTTCGGCTTTTTGTAGAAAAGCTTCCACAGTAAGCCACCTTTGGCTAGATCAACAAAGCCCAAAAGCAACTTTTTCGTCTCAGAAGCAGCTCTTGACTCTTCAAAATCACTGTCAATTGGGTCCTTAGTCCTCAATTGCAGTCTTCTCTATAGTCTATTCTACATAGTCAAGAGAGGGGATAGAAAATGAGTTTGACCTTGTCACACGCCGACTCTTCTTTTATCAGTTGCATTACTATAATTGGATCTTGCCCTAAACTAAACCAAAGTATAGGGCTACAAGAATAATTGAATGACTGAAAGCATTATGCACCATGGCAGTAAAGCAGATGGAGACCTTGTTCTTGAAAGCTATTCATGTCACAAGCAAGATTCTCATTGAAAGTCAATTGAATAATCTTGCAGGCCTTACTCCAATGTTTAGAGTAAAACAGAAGAAATGATGAAACAAGAGAAGAGTGAATGTTTAATGTTCCTTCCTTCTTCACATAAAAAGGGGGGAAATGTGACAGGAAGAAAAATAGCTATCGGTTGGGCATACCACTTATTTTAGTTGATGCACATCAAAATTCGACAAGGTCTATATTCTCCAATTCCTATTGGACTCACAAATTTTGTCCTTGGTTTTATTTTGTTCCACTTCTTTCCCTATACTCTCCTTATTTTCCTTCCCTTTCTTCAATAGCAAACAGAGAAAAAAGTTCAGAATATCGAATTTTCTTCTGTTGGGAGAACTAGCCAAGCAAGAACCAATTATCGAAATATGTTTTCAACTCGAAGATAGCATCCTTGAACTTTTCTCAGGTCCTAGGATACCTAACTAATTCAAAGATTTGTAAACTGACAGGAATCCATAAATTTGTGAACCCAGCAAATTCACAAACTAAAATTGGGATTTGGGAGTGGGACTCACATTTTCATAAAATAGAATATCAATAGTTATTGAGAAATTAATAGTTCTTGTAAACACTATTCAAAATCTCTGAGTAATTGTATAGTGTAGAAATATAGTATCAAAGATAAGAACTTAATAATGTAATGGCATACAGCCTTTTTTTCTCCACATAATTCACCACAGAATATATAATACCTGATCACTACCAAATCAAGACGTCTAAACTCAAATATAATTATGAATGAAGAAAATGGATTTGAGCGTCAACAATGTGCAGGTCTTCGAAGATTTTCAAAACGACTTACATGTCTGTCAAATCTACCAGGTCTTGTCAAAGCAGGATCAAGTATTTCAGGCAAGTTTGTTGCAGCCATCAAAATAATTCCCTGTGAAGAAGTTCAGAAGGTGACTTAAAAAATAGACAGAAATTAAGTAAAACGTGCACCATTGTATGAGTTTACCTCATTCTGTTCAAAACCATCCATTTCAACAAGTAGTTGGTGCAGCGTTTTTTTTGTATGACCTTCCCACTGCTTTCGGGTTGACCCAACAGCATCAATTTCATCAATAAATATGATGCAAGGAGCCTACAAGATGTATAACAGAAAACAGATTGAGTCCGATAATGGAATATTCAAACCATCCCTTTTTCAACATGTAAAAGCCGATAAATTGGAGATATAATTTGGTTTTTCCTGGATATAGCTGTGCCGGGGGGGAGGGGGGGTTCAGTTATGTATATTGCTTCTTGGTATATATGAACGACAGGAGATGATCAAGAGTGCAATGTATTTTTGTTTCATTTTCTATGTCAAATAGTGCCTTCACTCTGCTAAGCAAGGCCATTTTCATCAGCCCCATAGACTCCATGTAGTATAGCATTTGGGGAAATAGAAGAGAGCTTGATCACAAATCGTATACTTAGATTTGAAGGTTACTATATTAACATTTTAGATTATAGAAGCAATAATGTGTTCGTTGAACTTATCCAATTCTTGTGGGCTGTTCCATGTAAAACAAGTTAAGCACTAGTAGATGATATATACTATTTCAGTAACATGGCTGAAAAGTTCAATATTCCCACAAGTACTTTTCATCATAGCTTACTTCTTAGCAATAATTGAACCGTTTCTCCCATTCCTAACTAACTATTAGTGTATTTCTAGACATTGATTGAAGCTGAACCCACAGATTCCCAATTATTCCCCAACTTTCATTCTTAAGATTAAAAATAATGCAAAAGTATCTGAATTATTATTGATAAAATATAGTATTTCATATGAAGGAAACACCATAACCAAAATGGTATATATAAGAGGGACAACAGCTTGTTTTAAATGTGCGTGAATAAATCAATGATGAATTTCTGTCCGGGGTGTGTTTGTGGGTGGAGAATTACGATGAAGTATATAAGCTAAGCACAAATGCTGTCAACAATATATCATCTCTACTCTTCTATGTACAATTTGATAGCGCCTAGTAAACATGAATGAGGACTGCAGAAGGTAGAAGCAGACAGACCTTCTTTTTAGCAGCTTGAAACAAGGATCTTACGCGACGAGCACCAACCCCTACAAACCTAGAACAAGAAATAAGCAATGGTAAATTTAAGCTCCAAGTCTCTATATTTTAACCCTTATAAGTTTCGAGATCTTAACTTTTGGGGGATTACTGAAATTCTATTGTTATTAATTGGAACATACAATGCTTTTAATGACAAATTCAGAACTGCAGAAAAGAGATTGTTTTTCAGGAAGCATATAAATTTGGACACAAAAAATCACCATCTTCTTATGGTTACAAAAACTTGAGTATAATTCCCTATGCAATTTTTCCTGAACTGGAAACTAGTCTGAAAGCTTCCCTAAACATGCTTACATTTCTTCAAACTCAGAGCCTGCTCTGTAAAAGAAAGGTACACCAGCTTCTCCAGCAATAGCCTTCAAAATTACAGAAACATTATAATCAGAAAAATACTGCCTGCAGAAGGCAGAAGCCATGATGAGCCATGCACTTCAAATTTAGTGGTAGGGAGAAGCAAGCCACAAAACATGAAAAAAGATATCCTTAGCTTACCTTGGCAAGCAGAGTTTTTCCTGTTCCAGGTGATCCAGTCAGAAGGATTCCCTGAAAATTTAATATATATTACAGCATACAATTTGGAGGAAAGTATTTATCCAATGACCATAAAAAACATGCCATACAAAATTGTTGCACATAAACAAACCTTGGGTAACTTCCCCCCTAATCGAGTGAACTTTGAAGGATTTTTCAGATACTCAACAACCTCCTCAAGCTCTTGCTTAGCATCATCACAGCCTTTGACGTCTTTAAATGTTTTAACATTCTGCCACAAAACTGTTCAATAACTACTTTGCTGATTGTAATTATAGAGTTCAAACCACTTGAGAGATCTACCTCAGACAACAAATATAATATCTAGCTTGCTGTGGACTATCCCAACAACATGTTTGTGACAAACAGAAAGAGTTATGTAATCTTTTAAAACAAAAATTAAACTGAAAACAATCAATTATCCTTTTTCACGTGAATTTTAACCAAGAGTGCATCAATAAAACTGAGTTATATACATGGCTAAAACAAATTAAAGCCACATGGTAATAATAACAAATTACCTTCTCTGGCATTATTTCTTTGTTCAACTCTTTTGGGGAATAAGAAGAGCTTGAGCCAACTCCAGGCGTTCCTATCCCACCCAAGCTACCAATATACTTTTGAAGCGCAGCAGCGCCCATTAACCTGAAAAAGACATTAATATTTCAAAATCGAATAGATAGAATGACTAAATAATAACTAATTCTTTCACATGCATGAGAGATGGAGAGAGAACAATTATAATGTCCACACACTTGTAAGTTATAACCCCCACCCCCTAAAAAACGAAGTGCCAGGAAAATTCAACATCTTTATGCAATATCATCAAACATAATTCCATAGAAAATAAAATATATAGCACGCATCAATCAGTACTGAAACAATATGTACGAAAGGTCATACCACACGAAGCCGACAGCAACAGTGAACAAGATAGTCGAGATGACTTCTTGTACGAGCCGAGATGATCTATTTGACATTTTGGGGTCAACCTGCAATCCAGAACACAGAATGCTAAGGTTTGAGAACAGGTGATGCACTAAGTAAAGTTCCAACAAGAACAGTACGACAATTAAATAGTCACTTACTTCTAATCCTATGATAATGATAGTGTCAAATGTTTATACCACACACAACAATGGCAAAAATCACAGCAGGATAAATTCTGTTTACTGTATATAAAAATACCAGAAGAAACCAAAAATTGTTGACTCTTTCATCCCTTACCATCACCACATGTAACGGCTGCTTCTCAGATATACCGGGGTTCGCAAAGGGCTCATCCATGTTCCCTGAAGCACGCTGCTTTAATTCTTGCAACTACATATTATTATATAATTGTTAGCAATTAGAAGAACATGAAGTACACTCAATATTTAGAATGAGATAGCTCAAGATATTATTCATTGTTGTGGAATATGTTATTGTCAACCAAACAGGGTACAAATGAAGAGGATTAAAGTTCCAGTGGAAAAAGAGGCAGATGTAGCTAAAGAAACCAGTTTCGCTCGCATCAAATATTTGATTAAGGTGATATGAAAAGTTAAAGAGTGTACATGCATCAAATGATAAAGCAAGGCAGACTGCACAAAGTGTTAAACGAAATTCATCAGGATGACAACAAGAACAATTGACAGGTATGGTGTGAAAATTGACAGGAAAAAAGAAAGAAATCTGAATTTTTTTTTTGTTTTCTAACTGAACTTCAATAAAATTGTCCTTCCAGAAAAAACTATCTTGACAGATTGTGAAATTATCATGTATATAGTAATGAAGCTATATAATTGATAGATATTAAATACAATTCCACTGCAAATTTGACAACTGAAAAGAAAAATGCACAGCCCAGTACCAGAGAAGGAAGACTGGAAGGTTTTCCCGATTGTTCATCAGGTAAATATTCAGCAATGGCGTTAGTGGCCACTAGAGCTCGAAGATATTCTGCAACTCCCCTACTGTCAACAGCATAAGCTCTTTGTTCAAACCGCTGTATGACGGACTCAGGACTGGACATAGCAACAAAAAGAAAACAAAACCATCAGAATATGCCTCCAGCTAAATACCAAATTTCAATGCAAGGTATGAGGAGCAACATTTCACGTGCAGACTCAAAATTTTATGAAAAGCATATGAAGGATTCAATATGGATAAGTAATAATAACACTTTTACTTCTGACACAAGTGCACAGATCTTAAAACAGTCCACCAACATCTTCCATCCTAACACCTACTTCCCAGAATGTTTGAAATCACATGCCTTACTATTGTATTAAGTTATGTCCAACGGTCACTATGATCCTGCCCAAAATTACTATGTTCTGAAAATAACTACAATGTGCAGACAGTACTTTCAGCTCATCCTTGCATACCAATTTTTTAATTATAAAAAAAAAAAATATTTTCCCAGTTAGTAATCCTCAAAGTCTATCTGCTTTCAGTATATAATTTAAGTTTTCTAAATTTTGAATAATATGAAACACCCACTATAATTCGACGATTAGTGATAATTCCATCAACAGCATATGATACACTTTTAACTGATCCCGCTGTTTAACTAAACCAGAAAGCACTTAACCAACAAGATATTAATTTAAATAAAAAGCAAAAGAACTCTAATTCAAATTGCTGCTATTCACTGTCCTCATATTTTTAGAAAACAACAAAGCCAGAATCTCTGCATAAAACTCAATAACAGAATCCATTATTACGGTGAAATGAGCTACAAAGACCTGTGCTTATTGAGCTCTGCCAGAAGGGCGTTCTGCTTTGCAGCATCCTTAGGATTCGCATCGGCCTCAGCAATCAAACGATCCAACAGCTTCTCCTGCCACCAAAATGGCCACCGACTGAACCAATCTGAATACAAAATTCTCTCAAACCCATTTCTCAACCTCGCAAAAACTCCCAGAATGAACACCAGCATTGGAAATCTCTTCTTCGCATCCTCAGTTTGCTCCAGACCTTCCTTTCGCACATCACCCTTTACTCCTTCACCCGCCTCAATTTTCACGCTTTCCCCCACAATATTACCATTATTGAACTCATTTACTTCCTGCTTTTCAATATCCGGATTTAAATTACTGTTTATTAAGTCCGGCGTTGAATTTACATTTCCCGGAATTGGATTTATTGTACAAGAAACCACTAAACGATGCCGTAAAAATCGAGTCTTGGGAGGAAGGCAATAGAAGTTATGATTTATACTTCTGCGTAAATTTAACGGAGAAGAAAAACAAGAAACCCGGGGTTTTAAACAAAAAGCTAGATAACTGAAGTGCGAAATTGAGGGCTTGTGAACAAGAGAAGCTTGAAGTGTAGCACTCATAGCAATACAATTCTCAATTCGGGAAAAAAATGACGATTAAATTAGGGTTTATAAAATGAGGGGAATTTTCTTTAATTCTTATTGGGTTTAGAGTTTAAATTACTCACAATTCAAAAACAAATTGACTGCATTTCCTCCTATTCTCTACTCCACAAGATTGGGTTGTAGATATTGAGAGAGAGAGAGAGAGAGATTTCTATTGAAATTGGCGCTCATGGCCTTTATAATCTTGATGAGAAATTAGGGTGTTAATTAATTCACTTTGATTAACGTTCGATTGTTACTGTTTTAGATACCTTCTGTCTTGTCTCAACAAGGGCGTCTGATTTTGGCTTTCTTACGTTGTCACGGGTCAACGCTTTGCAACTTTATGAGAGGCTTCGGTTTTGATTAACACGGTAGAGATGGTGAGTTCTCTCGTCACGATCTGTAATATTTCTTGTCTAATCGTTAGTAATTTTGCTCAACTTTGGAGTTCTTTACCAAATTAGGATCTAATTTCTAATTTTGCTTTTCCCATCTTCCAAGATCTTCCAAGATTCGACTTTATTATTAATGTTCTTTGCCAAGATTATATTACATACTTGGATTTTCTTTAAAGTTAATACATTAAGTTTCATTTTTTTCCTTCGCCAAATTTTCAAGGTTATTTTTTTTCGTTTATTCTTAGTCAAGAAGTTATTTTAGTCATGATTTGTAGGTATAGATCATTTAAATGTTCCAAAAAAAAAATTTAACTACATGAATGTAATGTTTAAATTACAGTCTAATTTTCTCTTCAAACGCTTTAAGAAGCAATCATTCATTTGAAAGTGTTTGATTTTTAGCCATGAGAATAGGTGTATTGTGGTTTAAGCTTAAAATAGGTGCCCAGATTAACATAAAAATTGTTTGATTTTTAAGAGGGAAATTGTTTAAATTTTTCTGTAGGGCTGTCGAGTGTTAGAATTAATGTCTATGGTTGAATGTTTACGAAATTAATTTGAAAGTGTTAAATTGTAAATAAATTTGATTGCCAAATGTATTCCAATGATGTGCATTGTGGGATGTTCGTGTGAGGTGGGGGTAGTATAGATAAAGAGCTCTCTCTCTCCCCATATCTCCATACGTGTGATTGATGAATTGGAGAGAAGTTCTTACTGGCGGTGGGGAAATACTAGTTATAGATCTTGTATTTCTAGGATTTCAACTTGTTTCTAGTACTTAAATTTCACTCTTTCTTCATTGAGCATTAAATTCGTATAAGATTGACTTAAGTGAAGGTCAATGGGTTGGTTGAGTTGCTAAATAATGGTGCGGTGAATTGCGTTAAAGATACTTAGTGTTTTGGTTTGTATTTTATCAGTGAATTGATTTAAAGATGCTTTGTGTTGAACGGAGAAAGAGGAGGGAGGATGATTATGTCACCCTTTTTTTTTTTTTTTTCTATCATTTATTGAATTGATCTTTATGACTTTTTTTAGTATTCGTTATTTTTTTATCCTTTTTTTTAAATTTTTGTCACTTTTTTAGTGACAAACATCAATTTTTTTTTAATTAAAAAAGTGACACTGTGTCAATTTTTTTTTTTTTTAAAAACTTTGTGTTACTTAATTTTACACGGTATTTTTTACTTCTTTTTTTTTTTTTTAAATTCGATCACTTTCTTTAAATTTCTATAACTTTTCAGCGATAAACATCACTTTTTAATTAAGGTGAAAAAGTGATATTGTGTTATTTTTTCTTTTACTTTTTTTTTTATAAAAGTGACATTATGTCACTTTTTAATCGCTTAATTTTACACAATATTTTTTATTTTCAAAATGTTTTTCATATAATTTTTCAAAAGATTCATAATCTTAGGAGTATTTTTGTAAGTTAACCATTTCAAATTTTGGTAAATATTAGGAATATTGATAAATATTATGCTAATAAAAGTTATGATATGATATGAAATAATCATTCGGTACCAAAAATATGATATATTATGAACTCTTACCGATTTCTAAAGATATGATATGACGATATGATATTTTTGACGCGTGATTTAATAATTTTATCTGAGTTTGCACAATTACTCGTATCCTATTGAATATTCTCATATATTCATTATTTTTCTTTACTCCTCACAAATTAGAACGGATCGTTGATTGACAGACAAAGATGTGATCTTGTTTGAACTCAATAAAGTAAATTTGAAATAACTTAGCTGAAATTTTATTCCCAGCAGCAACTTTAATTTCATTACTATATGAAGTTTATTTTTTTGTTTCTTAAGTTGAACAAGGTTTTGTTTGGTCAGATTGGTTATATGTTTTTCTTGTCGTGCAGAGACGAACATTGGCTGGTTTTAAAATAGGTTACATTCCGCTGGTGGGCCATTCGGCATGTAGCGAGCTCAGACCATATGCAAGTTGGAGCCCCATTTTGGGTAACAAGCCTAGCTTGGCTCTTGGGCCCAAATGCTGGGGCTCATATAGGAAGCAAGTCGAATGGAACCTATATTTTAGGCCTATGGGTCAGCTCGTTTGGGCTCATTGACACCCATAGGCGAAACTTAAAAAAATAGGTCCTCGTGAAGTTGTGTCATTTGTGAGCCCGCCAAAAGCTTGCAACACGCAAAACCCAGGCAAGTTGAGTCGAGCATGCCAAATCCAAATCCAAATTTTAATTTTATTATTGAGAAAAGAAGGTGACACATAATTTTGTGAGAGTCACACCATTATTTTTAGTAAGTTTGCTCGGCGTGGAAAATGAGAAATTCTTAGAATTTATTGATTCTAAGTGTATGTAGTCGCTATAATATAGTATATTAGTTCTTTGTTTGAGAATTATGATTGTGAAAGAAAAATTTCACCAAATATTTTTAAGTGGCATGACCAAGAGGGTCAAAGGGACATGAATGTAGTAAAGGCACATTATTCAATTTGGAGGAGACATGACAAAATTCATATTAAAAGGGTTGGACAATCCAAAGTCAATATGATGGTTGTTAAAATGTTTTACTTGGTCTTGACATAATTAAAAGCAGGAAATAATTTTTTATTATCTTGCACAGAATATGATTAAATTTTAAGTGATGGGATTGATATAAACAATTATGCTACACAAACATACTCATGTCAAGATTAAAAATCAGGAGGACACATGACGCAACATAATTAAATAGTTAAAAAATAAATAAAAATACCCACACACGTGCTGACAACTCAGCACCCATCAAAGCACCTGTTTGCAATCCCTATTTGAGCAGCATTATTCTTGACCTAAATCCCATATCACGTGCAAAACAAAACATTCCCATTTCACTGCTTATAAATATATGTTTTATTTATTTCAATTTGTGAGATAGTTAGAGCATTTTTCAACCGTAGTATAAAATTGAGTGTAAATTAATATGTTTAAAATTACTTTTTTCTTTCAAAATGACTTTTGCATCCTCATTTACGTCCCAACTGATCTAAATTCAAATTTTGTCGCAATGGAAAGATTTAAATTCACGTTTTCCCTCTTATGGATATAAAAGAAGATGTAAATTTACATCATTTTTTACATTTTCAGCTATAAAATGCAATTTTGTTTCCTTTACATCTCTTAAATGGACAAGTTTTCGGCCACTTTGAATATCTTAATCACAATTATGATCTATTTTACACCAAGATTGTGGATGCTCTTATTAGTTATCTCAACTTGCATCCATTTGATTTGGAACACAACCTCTCATAAACCATATGGCTTTCCCTTTTTTCTTATATACTAGTTTTTGCGCGTGTATGTTAATTAGATCATAATATTAAAATTTATCGGTGTACTAATTTATTTCATATTAAAGGAAAATACAGAGAACTTTTAGACACGTTCCCAACTCTTCAAAAGACTATTTCAATAATTTTGCTTAAAGCCTTTAATTTGTATGTATATCTGTAACGATTTTTTCTATTAAGCGAGATAATATCAACAATAATTAGTTTGATGCATCTATGTGACTTCCCCAATGATATATTTGTGTCTTTACTATTATTTTTAATGCAAAATGATGAAACTTTTCTTGATTTCTCACTTACATAATATTTCGAATATATACATAAAAGGTACAAATTCCCTTCAAAGACTAACGTTTTAAAATTTTATTTTCCCATTGAAGTTGAGGGGTGAGGCTCAGCTCTAATTTTCCACATCTGTACACTTAGAGCCCAATGACATTTATTTGTTATCGTAACGTAGCATTTGGCCTATCAAAAATCATAAACCAAAGTTTAGAACCCACTAAAAAATTCGTATTCTCTACATCGCGTGCATGCGAATTTAGTTGTATACACTTGCACACACATATATAAATGCTTATAAAGTGAATTATATCATTAAGGCGTATGATAATAAAAAAGAAAAATAAAGAAATTAAAATATCGAACCTTGACGTTCAGAAAAATGGTTCACATCTCAGTATCAGCATCATGTGTAACCACAAGCTGGGAATGTTGTTTCAGTTTCCCATCATCTAATGTTTCAAGTTGTTGCTTTGATTTGTCTGAACTGCTTTCCAAATCCCATTTTTGAGGTTTTTCTTCTGTAACTTCAGTTTTCTTATACTTGCAGTACAACAAAAGCTGGAGTAAGCCTAGAGGGGTACCTACCAGGTTGGGTGACTACAAAAGAACACATCAAAATCAGTATGCACCGTCTGATCTCAAATCAAAATAAAACTATTTTGAATACATTTATGTTGTACTAACCGCAAGAACAAGATCGTGGATGAGTAGTCCATAAGCCATCCTAAGTGAACTAGCAAGTAATGAGAAAAATGACAAGTAAAATGGCATAAATTCCACGCTCTTGGTCCGTATCACTTGTTTCTGTAATAAATAGCCCAGTCATGTTATAACCAAAATATTTAGCAATATATACAATTAAAAGAAATTACGTTTAAACCTTTTTGGCAAGAAAAATTACTTACCATGACCACTAGAGGAGATCCGTACATTGCTACAGATGCAACGAGCCCAACACTTCCTACAAATTCTTTGCGATGGCAATGATCATGAAAGGCAAAAGCTGATAAAATTGCAGTGATGCAGAACAAGATGAGTACTGGTATCGTCAACATAGCAACCTTCTTCTGCACATTCGTTACAATTGACATGTAAACATTAGTGATATATTCGTTCTCAAGTCCTTAGAGAATGATGCGTGCAAGTGCAATTTACTGATAACAAGATTTAACCACTATTTGATACCATTAAAAAATTGATTAAAATTCAAGTCAAAGTCAATAATTAATTTTAACCACATATTAATTTCATAGGACCCACAATTTTTCAACCACACATTCCATCAACTTTTATCAAAATCTGATTTTAATCTCTGCCAAACAGGGATTTAATCTGTTGTATGGAGAAGTAGCTTGCCTTTCCATTAGCCGAAGCAAAGTAGAAATATATGGCTATGAAGGAGAGCTCGAAAAGAATTCCTAATCCATTAATGGTTACGACAGGAAAGTTTTCCCACTGATAACTCACGATTGGTAAGCCGTACCATGCGTAGAGCAAACAATTCAATAGTGCAATAATGTACGGCACACACGAAAATTCTTCCGTGCTTTTCCTTCTTATTACCCTTGAGAAAGTTAGTCTGCAAGAAATTTTGGAAAATACAATACTTAATAGAGTTAAAATTGCGTTCGATCTATGGTACATAGGCCATGTATGTATACTAAGAATATTATGTTACACTGGGGCAGCATAGATCAACAAAGAGGCTGCATTCCCTGTAAGAAACGCCATGCAAAGTTGGTTAACATGAAGCTATCAAAAAATACACAAAATCAATAGAGGAGATGAAAGGGAAGAAGGGTGCGTGTACCCATAATTCCGACTGCCAAACGAATTCGTTCTGCCATGTTTTTCGATACAGAAAGAATGAAGGAAGAGATGACTTAACAGATGTATATTTTCTGCAAATTGTTTAACGCAAATGCTCTCAGACCCTATTAGCTTTATAATAATAAGTAATTAAAATGGAATAACATATTGAGAGCGATTTTGCTATTTTGGTTCTCTTGGAAGTGGAAGATGTCACTGGTCTTCCACTGATACAAATTGAGTTATTCTTTAGTACTTCTAGTCTAATATTGATGTAGAGAACATAGAAAGCACCTAATCACTTACTTTTTTGATGATGGGGTTCGATTTCAGAATCAGCAGAAGTCCTAATTCGAGTTTTATCACAAATAAAACTGGAATAGTAAAAAGTTGGAGAATATGTGGTTAAAAAATAAAGAAAAATGTAAATTCGAGTTTTATCACAAATAAAACTTGGAATAGTAAAAAGTTGGAGAATATGTGGTTAAAAATAAAGAAATTTTTTTAATTTACGTGTAAAATTATTTTTATAAAAAATGTATGGTTGAAAACGAGTGTTGAAAAAATGAGTTTTTATAAAGATGGAGCCCAAACATGGGCTGAACATGGTCTGAAATGGCGTGTAGAAGACAGATTTTA
Source organism: Fraxinus quadrangulata (assembly GCA_903798255.1). Taxonomy (NCBI): domain Eukaryota; kingdom Viridiplantae; phylum Streptophyta; class Magnoliopsida; order Lamiales; family Oleaceae; genus Fraxinus; species Fraxinus quadrangulata. Next base: position 16,691 of record CAIGRB010082546.1, on the reverse strand, counting down.
CATAAATGAATTTGTTTACTCTCAACTTAAACTTTTTCAGGTGGTTTGACAGTTATTTTGCTATTCAAGCATTTAATTTATTTCTAAGAAAAGGCTAGAAGGTCAAGGTGGTTTATGGTTTCTACTCGAGACGCTCCAAGGCTTGTTTCTGTGTCAAAAAAATGAAAAAAAAGGCTAGTCTTATTCACTATACTATCCAATGATACATAATATCGTATCTTGCACCAAGGCCACAATATTCAAAGAAAACTACTGCAAGAAAGAGTTCTTTCGCGCAGCTCGCCCCGGCTGTGAAATGGAAATTTGCTTAACATGAAACAAGTGACTTAACAATGCACAATATCCAGTGTTTCAAAGTAGAAACCATGGGAAGAACCCTAGAAGTGGCTGTCAAAGTATTTAGTTTATGGAGTGAAAAGTGAAAAATCCATTAAGATCACTTACATTTAACAATTCATTAGTTTTGTTTTTTCAGTTGAATTATGTTTTACAATTCTAAACCCACTGTAAAAGAGACAAAGGATTAGGAAAAAGACAGAATGTGAGTTGAAGGGAAAGATTTTGTCATAGGCGGCAAATTTGATTGATAAATAAACACAGATTGTACATAAGAAGAATAAATAAAGCATACGACAACTTTGAAAAGAATCAGCTTATGGAACCAATTGGTTCTGAGTTTAGTGGCTGAGTGGTGCTAAATGTCCTGAAAAAAGCTTTTTTTCAAAACTAAATCACGACCTCTCTCGAGGCCAACACCCTTCGGAAGCTAAACTACGCCCAAGCCGTATGCTAGTGATCCCCATAATCCCATTCCACCATGCCAAAAGCAAGATTTGAGGAAGTTGTCAATAACTTTAAAAACTTCCTTCAAAATAATAAAAATGTTTTGCAACAGCAGCTTGTCCATAAACCTACTTTGAAAAGAGGTGGCAGAGACACGACGACCTAGCACATACGTACTTAGTCTCCAAGTAAATTTTTTAGAAAAACGGATAGGAATAGCTAATGAGTAACTTTGAATATTATATATTTGAAAAAAATAAGTAACTTATAATAAGGTTAACCTTACTTATAAACACAAACCAACTCACTAAATCTTACCATTTACAAAAGAAGTGTACTTGTATATTTGCTTAAAATAGCAAATGTCATTATTTAGCAGTTTAAGATTTTAAACAACGTTATTTAGGATTTGTTTGAGCTCATTTTTTAGGAGAATAGATTTTGTAATAGCGAATTTCTTTTTTTTTTTTTTTTT
>CAIGRB010082534.1:0-54426 GCA_903798255.1 Fraxinus quadrangulata | reverse complement strand
TTAATCACAAGGAGTTGTGAATGTGAAATACAAATTACATATGACTGAATCTTAAATCGTCTATAGTCGAAGTAATAATGAGATACGGATATCCTTATTACGGATAGACCATCACGTGTGTCATTTTACTTATGAAATAAGTAGCTGATTTTACAAGTTAAAGTGTAGTGATACTTGAATGAACACGTGGATGTTTTGTTATAGAACAAAACATGGGAGACCCACTGGGAGATTCCACATGGATAACTATATGAGTGTTAGTGGTTAATTTCTAATATTCGATAGTGGAATTGGTCCTTTGACTTGAGGTCATCATAGTGTCTTATATGAAGACGTTCATACTTTGGTGGTGTTGGATGTTGCTCTACCAAGGGTCGCTAATACAGCATCGTTCGGGTATGTCAAGAATCATATGAAGGTTGTGAATGATCAATGAGGCAGAAGAACTGTTTGCCGAGCAAATTATTTAAGAGGATTCGTCACTCTTAGATTGTAAGAGATTATGATCTACATTTTATCCAGTTAAGTTGATAATGAAATCATTGGCCAATGTGAACTCATAAGTCGAAAAAGAGTTTTCGACTTATATTAACTTAACAGTGGAATAAAAGAAATGATCGATAAACGAGATTGGCACATATTCATATCTTGTAATTGATCGGATCACATTGACGAAAGGATTATAGTTTCACGGTAAACGAACGAGTTTGGTTTTGTCACATTACATGATATTTCCCATCACATGTATTACTTGATACATTGCTAGATGTCAATTTGGGACGACGAATGTGAATCAGTGATAAATTAAAATGGGTGTTTTAATTTATCGATTTTGATTAGATCAAAACAATAATTCAAGTCGTTAGGTATCGTGATCGGGAACCTAATGAGTCACACACAAAAGAGAACCAAAAGAATGAAATTTACCAATTAATTAATTGACAAGTGTTGGATAATTAATTAATTGAGTTGTTTATTAATATGCCCGAATTAATTAATTGAATTAATTAATTAATTTGATTAATTAAGTATTGAACTGGGTTAAGTCTAAGAGACGGGCCGAGCCCACTTGGGCTTATATTAATATGCTACTAGGTTTTGAGAGCTGCAGGATTTTTCCATTATTCTTGCTAGCACAAGAAAAGAAAATCATAGCCGTCATTCTTGTTCTCTGTGTGGATCACCATTAGAGGCTGAACAATTGGACAGCTTGGATTGCAGATTTTGTGATCATTGGAGTTCAAGAAAAAAACAAAAGAGTTTGTGGAATTCATCTTATGTATAATTTTTATCAAAATTTCTATCTAAACACAATATAGATCCTTGGTGGGAATTGAAAAATGTTTAATTTTCCCTCTGCATGATTAAGTAAATTCCCAACAGTATAAACATTTAAAAAGAAGAAAATATTGAATGAAATGATATAAAAATGTAGACATCAAAACCGTGTTCTTCTCATCTGCTCTGTTCTAAAGAGCAGAGTATATATTTTCTATGTTTTCTATGTTTTTACTTAGTTAAATATCTGGTCACTCCACTCCTCCTCCATATAAATCCCAACCTGAATATATGAGCTCTTCAAGGAGCTTTAGAACAATAAAATTCCAACATGGTATCAGAGCTTCAATGTTCTTAAGGAACCTGAAAAAATGAAAGGAATGCTGTTTTGAAGAAAAATGCGGTTAGCAAGGTGCAAACCCGGTAAGCTCTCAAATCTGAAAATTTCAGCAGCAACCAAACTGAGAATGAAATGATGCAAGTCCAAGAGTTCTTTGTATGTGGTTGATCCTATCCTAAAAAGAGTTGATCAACTACGAAAGAGAGTTGCAACCATGGGAGCTTGGATCAAATGGAAAACAAAGATACTTCAAAGCTTGTAGTCACCAAAAATGAAGAAATGATCTTAAGGGGCCAGAAAAATTGAAGAAAAAACAGCCGATGAAGTTGCTGAAAATGACAGAAAAAAAGGAATGAAATCCGGTATATGTGATGAAGAAAAATGATGATATCCGGTATGTGAGTGAATCTGGGATGGGCTGGAAAAACAAAGCAAATGTGGTATGAAAAGGAGTTTAATCCGGTTAGCGAAGTAGGAGTGAATCCGGCTAAGCATGGTGTGTAATCCGGTCTCCTCTGCTCTGTTCTAAAGAGCGGAGTATATATTTTCTATGTTTTCTATGTTTTTACGTAGTTAAATATCTGGTCACTCCACCCCTCCTCCATATAAATCCCAACCTGAATATATGAGCTCTTCAAGGAGCTTTAGAACAATAAAATTTATCATGAATGCTAAGATAAGTAGAATTAATGAAATTCTTACTTATTGATCATTGATTAAGTGGTAGTTCCAGTAGTTGGAAGATTAAGTTTATGATAATAAAACATTAGGATTGTGGATGATGATTGTGAATATTGTGAACTCTCGACTCTTTGCCTAATATTGAACTATCGTATATGTTAATTTGAATAAATATAAAATATTATATGTGCATAAATGGGTATTGATGAAGAATATTTCATCTCTAGAATCAGATAGATTATGGCATCAAAATCTATAGATTATGGTCAACTTATTGTTTAACATTTTAATTGGTCATGTTTTCTCTTGTGAGTAGTAAGTTAAAATGGGTCTTTTCCTAATAGTTGTGACCTTTGAAGGTCAATGTGACGTATAAATTGAAACGTCAATTTTCTTTAAAATGGGTCGTTTCCTAATAGTTATTCCGTTTGTTGTTTAAAGAATAATTTGTGAGAAAAAAGATATACAAATGTTGACTAAAGAAGAGACCTAGCAGAGCACAAATAGTTATGATACTGGTTCAGAATATGGGATATATGATACTAATGCAACTATAGCATGTGATGAGGAGCCCAAGTATCTTGATGGAATCAAACAGTTGGTGGTTTTATGTGAGATACTTTAGCAAAGAAAGTATCTTTGCAATATATTTGTACACATGATGATAGGTAACTATCAAACACTGAAGACGTCTAGAAATAAACTTATTGGTCTGTCGAATCTATAGAATTGCATAGAATATATTACTCTGTGTATCTAAAAACTCCTGATTCAGTTTTGCATGCCCAAAAATGAACGATTGAGTTCACGTGTAATTTATTATTGTGATTATTAGATAATGATTTATGCATATATAAAGTATGTTGAACATGTTGGGATTGGCTCACTCACGAAAGCAATCACCTCGACAATTTTGAGATGTACTAAGATGAACAAAGTGGTTGTATTGTGTTATATTATCTGGTTGCCTTGATGAAATTATTATAAGTAATCAAAATGGATTCTATCGTACATTAAACGTGTTTAGTGGCCAGGTCGAATTTTCATATTGAGATTGGGACCATAGAAGTGCAACAATATGCAAATTTTAGGACATGAAACAACAATGTGATTCAACCATTAGACCGATCTTGAAAATTCATCATTTTCAAGTAACAAACTTGAACTGAAATTTATGTTCAAACATACTTCAAAATCTTTCAACTTAAATGTGCTACCTTAAGATGATAATCTTGTGAATACGTTTTTCTTCATCTGGTTATTCCATTTCTTAATGCAAGTTTCAATATCATCATTTATGGACTAAAACGTGAGGAAATCTTGCATAATGTGGCTACCTTGACTTGTTGCTTGGTTTGTAATTTTTTTTCCTATTTTGAATTTAACATATTTCTAAAATTAGGGAATTATGATTAATGTAACAGACATGATATAAGTTGCAAGTAACATCCCTTAAATATCGCCCCAATTTCACTGGTAACAATTTTCCATTTCTTATATTTATCCTCGGTATTTTTCAGATCTTTTGAACCTTCAGTACTTTTCAAGTTTGAGATTCAACCTAGGATACTAATCAAAATTTTCCCATTCGAATTTCAACTTAGTACACAATTGGGCCAGCTCACTCTTGGAGGTTCAATTCGGTTAGCCGAAGTCCAACATTTTCCATTTCCAAATTTTTAGGGCCATATGATAAATGAAAGGGATCCGATGGATGGTGATCTAATTTAGCCCCTATTTGGTGGCTACTTTTTGGAAAAAAAAAAAAAAGGTTATTTTGAATAGTGAATTTTTTGAAATATTTTTAGATTTACGTATAAAATATTTTATTGTGTAAATATGTTGTTGAAAATGAGTGTGTAAAAATAAAAATAAAAAAGAGTTTTGAAATAATGGAAGAAAAACATGGGCTTTGTAATGCCTGAGCTCTAGGGTTAAATTTGTAAAATTCTACCTAAATTTCAGAAATTACGGAAATTAACTTGGACTAGAAGCATTAAGATTTTAGAGAATCCGTAATAAAACTAGAGAAATTTCTTTTGGAAAGTTTAGATTTTAAGCTTGTATAGCTTTTTGAAATAAATTTCGTTTGACAACTAAATGAAATCCAAAATTTACAAAATTTAAACTATAGACATCTTACACATAGGAGAATTACATGTCAAAATTTCGTATATAAATTCAATTGATAGTTGGGTCAAAATTATTTTTCAAAACCGGGTTTATTTTTCAAAATCTTTCCATTTCTATGTTCCGACCGTAGCCCTCATCTTCTTCAAGAATGGGTCATCTTTTTGTGGCCTCTATTATTTTATCCCTGAGTGTAGGCCTTAATGTTAATGCTGCCAACTTCGCTATTGTTTGGGCCCGTGGCATTAGCACCTCAATTTTTAGATTTTCAAAATCTTTAATTAACTGCTTTTGTTTTGTTCTCAAAACTGATAACTGACCCACCTCTTTCCTACTTAGTATATCTGCGACTACTTTAGCCTTACCAGGATGATAATGGATAGTGTAGTCGTAGTTCTTCACTAGCTCTAGCCATAGTCTTTATCTTATATTTAACTCTTTCTGAGTGAAGAAGTATTTAAGACTCTTTTGGTCGATATAAATTTCGCACTTGCTCCCATACAAGTAGTGATGCCAAATTTTAAAGCATGAACTACAACAAGTTCAATACGTGCGTTCGATGGTTTTGTTCATATTGTTTCAACTACCTACGATATCAGTTTCCTATTTTCCATCAACACACCCCAATCTAAACTTAAATGCATTGCTATAAATCACAAGTCCGTCTGAACCTTCTTGTATAGCCAACACTAGAGTAAAAACTAGTTTATCATTTAACTCCTGAAAGCTTTTCTCACACTTTTTAGACCAAACAAACTTAACACTCTTCTGAGTCAACTGAGCCAAAGGTCCCCTCAAATTTTAGAGAAACCTTCTATGAATTGCCAATAATAGCTGGCCAAACCTAGAAAGCTCCTCACATCTCCAACATTAGTAGATATCGGCCAATTATTCACTACATCGACCTTGGTTGGGTCCATTTCAATTCCATGGGCAGTCACTACATGACATACGAATCCTACACGGTCTAGCTAAAATTCACACTTTTTTGAATTTGGCGTAAAGGTTTTCCTCACGTAAAGTCTCTAACACTATCCTCGAATATTCTTTGTATTGCTGAGCATTAGTAGAATATAACATTATATCATCGATAAAAACATTGATAAACTGATCTAGATGCTATTGAAATGCTTGATTCATTAAGTCCATAAACACTGCACGGGCATTTGCTAAACCGAAGGGCATAATTATAAACTCATAGTACCCGTAGCAAGCTCTAGACATTATCTTTTGTATATCACTCTGTTTAATCTTCAACGGAAGGTAGCTTGACCTCAAGCCAACCTTCGAAAATATCATAGCTCCCTTCAACTGATCAAATAAAAATCTTCAATCCTCGGGATTGGATGCTTATTTTTAATCGTCAATTATTCAACTCTTTATAATTTATGTGCCTCCTCAATGACCTATCTTTTTTCTTAACAAACAGTATCGAGCTTCCAAGAGTGACATAAGCACTTTACTTACAAGTTTACCGTTAGTGAATTTTCGATCGAAGTCTTTGAGATCATTAACAATATCAGTAAAACAAGTAGATTTTTTGTTATAGCATTTAAAGATAATTTTCTTTTATCATCTTCATTATATTTCTCTCTAAATTTAGAAATTATTTGATCGGTTTACCATCATCTTTAATATCTATTTCAAGTACATATGGACCAAATTCAATAACTTTTCAAATATTATAATTTATTGATGAATATATATCGTTATTCTCGCATTCCAATAGTTATAATGAGTACTATCAGAGAAAGGAGGACGATTAGTAGAATGCCCCTCAACATTTTGAAAAATTTTGAGCGGCATTGCTCAAGATTGTAGAATCTAAATTTCAAAATGAGCACTTTGCTCTTATATCAATTGATAGCCCAAGAATAACTAACCAAGAGGGGGGTGAATTGATTTTTAAAACTTGTTCAAAGAATTAATCTAAATTCAAGCAAGTAAAGATTAATTCAAATAATAAGCACAAACATAAAAGCGATAAGTAAAAGGGAGAGATGATGCAAACAATATAATTGTGGAGGTTCGATCCAAAGCAATGATCTACGTCCTCCATTATCAAGCTCTCTGGCACGAGCAAGGTATTTACACTATGTTAATTGACTTATGGTGCAATCCAACCCTTTACAATGCTTCCGATGACTTACAAATAAGGAGCATCGATCCTTATATAATATTGAGCTTTACGGGACCTCAACATGACCCACTATTGAGCTTTCAGANTGCTTCCGATGACTTACAAATAAGGAGCATCGATCCTTATATAATATTGAGCTTTACGGGACCTCAACATGACCCACTATTGAGCTTTCAGAGGACCTCAATGTAACCCATGCATTGAGATTTACGGGACCTCAATATGACCCATATTTTATCAAAGTGGTTTTACAATGGAATTCCTCTATCAAATTCATATAATCCAAAACACCAACTTTCTAGATATCATAAGTAAAGTACTTTCTCAATAGCTTTCAGAGGTTACCGAAAATTGAGAGATGTTAGACCAGAAGCACATGAAGAGTACAAGAACGAGGTGTTCTTGGTGTTCCACATGAAATAGACAATTCCAGAAGATTGGAAGCACATTCTAGCGGGTCTTGGAGATTGTAGGAATTAGATCAACGAGTCTATTAGGTTTTCTAAGTTGGATCATACTATAAGTTCTTATTATCTATAGTTAAAATTACTTGCTTGGTCTCGAAGTTTTTACCCAATTAAAAGTTTTCTCCGTCATCAAATTTTGTGTTATTTACTGCTTTAATTATTATTTTGGCAGTTCAACATAGGATAATTTGACTTGATTGATTAAACATTTAAAACAATTAAAAAGTGACTTGTTGCTTTTAATTGATAAATTTAAGTCTGGGTTATTCACCTATTAGATGACTTTAGGGTTGAACTAGCAACTTTCAAATCTAATTAAGTTTTAAAGTATAATTTTCATGAAAACGATAATCTGAACTCAAAAGTTCACTCTATTACTTGTTATGATATCGTACACTTACGATAAAAAAATGCAACAAGTTTTTAGAGCTGCTGCTGAGGACTATTTACTTTTAGTCTCAATTTATTTTATTTTTCACTATTATTTGATTTGTTTATTTTCTTTTATTAATAGATAAAATATGTTCATTGTATGCTCCGTACCCAAAGTGACGCTCTTGAACCATTTAATTCGGAGATAGAATGTACTTTCAGACGATGATGCGAAAAACACATACAAGAACTACAACATCAAATGGTTGAAGATTAAAATATCTCTATTACTATACAACCAATTGGACAAGTTGCAGAGAGAGTAGCGGCGCCACTGGATCGGCAACATGAGCGAGTGGAAATAAATGAAAGGGACTTTCCATTTTCAATGTTTTTGAAACACATAGCAGCACTCGTGCCCTCCTGTATAGTGTATCTAGATTTTGGGGTGAACAACTTTTAGATAAGGGCATATTGGATTAACTTGACCAGTAGCACTCTCCAATTTTATGATCTAACTCATGAAAACTTGAACACACATATCTCCAAATTCGTCAAAAATTGTCAGAATTTTCATACCCTAAGGGTCAATGAAGACGCTATCAAGTTGCAATTATTTTCTTATTCATTGCGAGATGCTGCATTAGAATGGTTAGATGCTAGATGCTGAATCTCATGAAAGTATTACTACATGGGAAGAACTAACTAGAAAATTTTGCAACAAATTTTTCCCACCGACAAAAGTAACAAAAATCATATTGAAAATTCAAACTTTCTGATAAGTGTATTTTATACATTTATTCGAGCTCTAAAATATTGACATTTCATAATTATTTTAATGAACTTATAGCCTAATTTATTATATAATATATTATTAGATGAAACTCAATAAATTGAAGTGAAATTGAAAGAAAGAAGCGAAAAATTGACGAAAATGGGCAATATCCAAAGTTTGTGGGCTAAAGTACAAATACTCAAAAGTTGTGTCGGATCTCACGATGAAGATTCGTGAATGCTATGGGTAAAATTGATACAACTAAAGGTCAAAAGGAGTGAAAATATGGCCAATATATTTTCATAAATCTATTTTCAACTATACAAGGATGTCTAGAATTTAGTTGGTTACCAAAGTTATAGCCCTTTAAGTTATCTTTCCAACGTATTTTGATTTGTCTTAATCGTATATCGAGAGGAAACATTATGATAAAAGTACTGAAACAGACGCAGAAGAATTTCAGTAAGGCAGCGCCCACCATAGCATCCAGGTGCTACCTGAACGGTTTATTGCAGCATGGGCACTGCCTACATAGCGCCCAGGCGCTGCCTGGACAATTTTTACGATGCCTAGGCGATGCGCCGCCGCCAAGGTTTTTTTATTGATTTGGGTCGCGAAAAGCCCAGAATAGACTCCAATCTAGCCAAGGACGTGTAGGGAACTATAAATAGACAAAAGAAGACATGAATTAGGGGTTCAAACATTGAAAAAAGAGATATACAACGAGAGATCAAAGAGCAAAAATCTAAAAAAGAGATTCATCATGAGATTAAAGATTAAAGAAAAGATTGGAAGCGGAAGAAGACCTTGGTGCAACAGTTGATTCTTTTCCATATTTTTATTCAATTAATCCGGTGATATACTCAAATACATTTATTTGTTTTTCATTTTTCATTATGCGCAACTAAATTTTAAATTAGGGCAAGCAATGTAGCCTTTTGTGATCCTTGCTTTTATTCAAAGATTTTCATGGTTTATTTTTTTATGTGTTGATTTTGTTATGAGCTCAATGCTTTGAATTACTTGCTCACTAATTTGATGATTACTTGAGCTTCTTACGAATTGAGATGTAAGTTTAAAACTTAGATCGTATAATAAAATCTGGTATAGTAGTATAACGTATAAAGATACATATACTAATTATTGAGGTCGTAATAGAAATTCTTAGAACTAGTGTTTCGTTTAACTAAGGGTAATTCACATAGAGATATGGAATTAAATTAGTTAAATAGGCTCAATGAGAACTCGAGAGGGGTAAATTGAATACAATAGAAAAATTCAACCGAACACTACATTATGTTATGAATCTTGAATTAAGAATTAATGTGACAATAGATGAACTTATTTTGCCATAATATTCATCATGTATTAGAATTTATAATCAATCGTGTTTACAATCTTCTAATATATTCCATTTTTGATATTTTCAATTAGTTAGAATTAATTAGGAAAACATAATCTTAGCCATCAAAATTCTATGTTTGCTTTTATCGAATAGGAGTTAGGAAAAGTAGATTAAGTTTAAAGTATAGTTCTCGTGGGACAATAATCTGAACTCAAAGATTCACTATATTACTTGTTACGATATCGTACACTTGCGATATAAAAAAGTGCAACACTTTCTAATAGAATGAATGAGAGAGCTATCACAAGGCATGGAACAGATTCAAGGAGCTAATGAAAAAGTGTCCAAATCATGGGATCACCATAGGTAATTAAGTGCAATACTTCTACATCGAACTATCACCATTGTCAAAATCTCGGATGGATTCCTCTGTCGGTAGATCAATCATTATAAAATCCGTACAAAAATGCATGGATTTGTTTGAGTTAATTGCCACGACACATTCAATGTTTTCATCAGAAAGAGTGGTACAACAGAAAGCGGCTGAAATTTATGAATTGGATAGATCAACATCTACCAACACACAGATAACAGCTTTGACAATGGTAAAAACACAAACACAGCAAAGACATGCAGTGATGGCCAGTTCAACGTGAGAATTGCGAGAGAAATCACGCTACAGAAAATTGCTCTATACTTGCTTCTTTAGAGGAACAAGTAAACTTTATTCAAAATAGTTCTCGCAATTTCAACACATATAGGAGTAATTTCCAGCAAGAGGGACGACTAAGTCTGGGGGAGATGTTTCATCAATATGTGTAGAAAATAGACAAAGTATTCCAATAGATTGATACTAATTTTCAAAATCAGCAAGCATTTATCAAGAAGTTGGAGACACAGATTGGTCAGATAGCTCAACAACTTACAAAACTTTCACAGGGATCATTGTCAGGCAATACAATAACAAATCCTAAAGAGCAAGTAAAATGGCAATAGAGTAGTGGAAAATGATGTAGTAAGCAAATCCTAAAGAGCAAGTGATGGCAATAAGAGCAGTAGGCAATACTTTCTTCATTCTCAATTAAAGCATATGTACCTCCACTTTCATTTCCCCAAAGACTTTGAAAGAAGTCGATAGAGAAAAATTTTCATAATATAACTACAAGAAGTGGGGTACAATTATCAGAGATTACTACGAAAAGATCAGAAAGAAAAGATGACCAGGAAGATGTTGATGAAGCTACAATACAAGAAAAATATGCACAGCCTCAATTGAGAATGAAGAAAGCACAGACACATCAACTGCCACGACATCAAGTCTAGTTAAGCCTTACATATCTCCCATTCATTTTCCTCAAAGGTTTAAGAAGAACAAACAAGACACAAAAATTGAAAAATTTCTTGATGTTCTCAAGAAGCTTCAGATCAGTATTCCATAGATTGATGCGATATTACAAATTTCAAGCTACGCAAAGTTTTTGAAAGAGATATTGACAAAGAAAATAAAGCTTCCGGGTTTTAAATTGTGGCATTAAGGGAGCAAAGTACTGTAAGAGTGCAAAACAAATTGCCTCCCAAGTTGAAAGATCCAATGAGATTTACTTTGCCTATTTCAATTGAAAATAATTTTGCTATTAATGCATTGTGTGACATGAGTGTTGGTATAAATCTAATATCATATTATGTTTACAGGAAATTGGGATTGGATGAAATCGAATCAACATCAATAACGCTACAACTAGCTGATAAAACAATTTCAAAGTCACATGGCAAACTTGATGATGTGATCATAAAAGCAAGAATTTAATATTTCCGATGGACTTCATTGTGCTAGACATACCAAAAGATTGAGACATTCTAATTATATTGAGTTGGCCATTCTTAGCAACGGATCGAACCCTGATTGACATGGAAAAGTGTGAGCTAATATTGAGGGTGGATGACAAGAAATAGATATTTAATATTTATACATCATTTGAGCAACATTCCAACAAAAATGATTGATGAGAATTGATCAAGAAGAGCTATCTGATCTACAAAACTATCATAATATTAAATCAAATTTCGGTGGATTTCTTGGTAGAGCTGAAAATGGAAATATCAAAATATGAAGAGCAAAAAAAATAGTGCATAAATGAAAATTGCACAAAGTACAAGGATGACATAACTTAGTTCGAGCCACCATAATCAAACATGGCAAAAAGTCATGCTAATAAATTTAAAGAAATGCTTCTTGAGAGGCAACCCAAGCTCCATTCCTTTCTTGCTAATCAATTTTTAGTTTTAGAATGTTTATTTTATTGTCGTAACATTCTCGTTGTGTTGGTTGTAGGTTCTCAAGTTTGTGGGCAATAACATGGTTAGAAAGCCAGCCCATATCCGTCTCATCAGGACGATGGCAATTACACAAACTGATGTATTCAGGGAAACACTAACCCTTCTTTGTATTTATTTTCACATTGGGAATAATGTATATTTTAAGTTTGGAGGGTGAATCATAATTTGTTAATTGATTTTGTCAGTTTTTTAGTATTTTTGTGTTTGTGTACTTGGGTAATATGATTTTATTTCGTGTGAAAAAAAAATGAAAAAAATTATTTTATGCGTGCTTGTGTGAGTTAGATAACTTTGTTTGCTAAGATGAATATATTTGAAGGCATGTATTAGTTTATGAATTGTGGATGAATTATGTACTTGAGTTTAATTTTCTGTTTATCCATGGAAACATGATAATGATTATGCACGATAATTAAGTATAGCGTCGTACAGGAATAGAAAGATTCATATTTATAGGTTAAGGATGACTTAGGCTCTTAATCCTTTAACCCATAATTACAACATTCTTTAATTGTATATATAATAATTTGGAGCGTTTTAATTGGTGAAAGAAATGATTTAAGATTGTGGTGATTCTGTACATGTGAAAAAGATTTGTATGGAGTGTCTTTGACTTTCTAGTATAAGCTTGCTATGACCAAATGCTAGGGATCTAACCCCTGCAAGTTTTTATTTATTTGTTTGTTTGTTTAGAAAATAAATATTGCACTTATTGAGCTTATGTCTCATGCCAACACCTTTTTTACTTAATTTAGTAAGTCCGCAAGGTTATCTTGAAACCTAGTACCCTTTAGTGTTCAAATGGCAAGAAGTTACCGACTAAAAGCTTGTTATAGGGGTCAAGAAAAAAAAAATGGGTGAGGTCAATAATGTGCTGAAAATAAAACATCAAAGAGAGATAAACTTCATGCAATAGTGCAAGTAAGAATTGCTTGTTAGGGAGCTAGATTACTAGTGTTTTTGAATCACTTAGTATAAACTAGTTTGTTGAAACACCTATTAATTGGGAGAATCATCACATGAATAAATTGTTGACATTACCGATTGAACTAAACCAGACTAAAGGGGTGTAAAGAACTGATAAGTGAATCCAAACTTTAAAATTACACAATGGAGAGAGAATGAAAGAAAACAAGTTTGAGGTGTATGAATTTCATGAGCAAAAAAATGAAATAATTAACCATCGAGGGCTGTGAATTGAACCAACTTATGAATGTATAGTGTTACACTTGATTCTTCACACACACACACACACACGTTTTGTATTGGATAAGTGGAAGTTTTGCTCTTGCATTGTGATTTGGAAGTCATTCATATAATGTTCTCAATACTGAGTCAAATTGCAAGTTATCTGACTAATTGTTTGTTTGTGTGTTTTTTTTTTCTCTTAGTGTTTTTCTTTTTCTTTGTATTTGCTCAAGGGGTAGCAAACCATTAAGTTTTGGGGTATTTGACGAGTGTGTTTTTCCTCACGAGTTTTATACAAATTTAACTTGATTGTTGTCTAAATCTTATAAGTATAGAACGCTTTTGAGGTGTTTCATAGCGTGGATTTATAGGTTGGCGAGGTGGTGAAAAATGGTGCTAAAGTGAAGAAACAAGTCAAAAAAAAACTAAGGAAAATAAGCAGAAAGAACGCCTAGTTGCCATATTTGGAGCGCCCAGCACTCCAAAATAGAAATTCCAATCAGCAACACAGCGCCCAAGTGCTAGGATCCAAGCACCTAGGCACTGCAGTTGTCCAGAACCAGCATGGGAAGAATAGAGATGTAGCGCATAGGAGCTACACTCATAGCACCTAGGCGCTACCTAGATTTGTGTCGCGGCACCTAGGTGCTGCCTTCAAGCACTTAGTCATTGCGCCGCCTATTCTAGGGTTACACTATTTTAGCCTGCGAAAAGCCCAAAAGGACTCCAAATTATGGAAAACGTGTTGGGGAGTATAAATAAAAGAAATTAGCCACTTTTAGGGAGTTCCACGAATTGAGAAAAAAAATAAAACAATAGATTAAAGCCGTAATTGAAGGGAGAAAAAAATCAAGAAATTCAAGTTTTGAAATATTGATTGGAAAAGAAAGAAGATCTTGGTGCAAGATTAATTTTTTTTCTATATCTTTATTCAAAATTCGGTGATGTGTTTAATAATAACTTCTTGTTTTTCTTCTTCCATCATTATAAATAGCTAAATTTTATATTATAGCGAACAATGTAATTTATTCAAGATTCTTATTATTTTATCATACATGTGTTGATTTTTCTATGAGTTTAATGCGTTAATTACTTGATCACTAATTTGATGATTTTGTGAATATTTTACGAATCGAGAGGTGAGTAAAATCCGGTATACGTGTAGAGATATCTATACTTAATATTGTGATCCTTATATGAATTCTTATAACTAATATTTTGTTTAAGTAAGGTATATTCACATAGAGATATAGGATTGAATTAATTAAATATGCTCAATGAGAACTCGAGAGAGTAAAATGTGTTGACATATGGTTGATCTTATGTTTTGATTATAACAAATAAAGTATTTTTATCTCTAATATTTGTATTCGAGTCTTCATTTTTACATGTTGTGAACTTGATCAAATTGAAGACAAAATAGTTGCTACCAAAAGGCGTGAGGTGACGATCAAGAAAGTTCAAGATGGAAATCGAGTATTCACATTCGAAAATAAATCGTACACTTTCGCCAAATTCAAAATCGAGCAATAAATCGTGCACTCGCGCCAAATCAATCGAAGATATTAGAACTATATGTTTGAACTCACTTGGAAAAGTAAAATAATTTAATCCTTAGCAATGACTCATCGAAAGCTCAAGTGAGAGACGTTTATGCACCATAAAAGTTTACTTTGTAAAATCATTCGCACAAAACGTGGTTTTCAAAGGTAAGAATTTCAACTTAATTTTCAATCTTATTAACATCAATTACCTTGAAAAATCAATTAAAAATATCATGCAAAAACTTACCGGTTGAAAAAAAAAAGAGGCCAAATGTTCTGGCCATCCGGACGTTCAGTTCGGCTGCAACGGTAAAAAATTCGACTATTCTGATTCTGACTTGCAATGGCTATTTTCAGTCGTCCGGTACTGTTCTAGAAGTCCAGTTCGACAGAAAATTTCATGTTTTCAACTGTTATTAATACCAACTCACTTACTATTTATTACAACACATTCAAGAGTATTCAAGTGAGATATTTTTGAACAAAAATTGTATTAATTTTTCATTCTGTTTATTATTAAATCATTTGAACTTTGAAAATTTTTTGATCAAATCAACTTTTGAATATCATTCTACACATCAATGTTTTTCATACATAACACTTGAGTTTCATTCATTACTATTTATTAAAGTATTAGCATATTTCTCTTTTTGTACTTAATTGTGAACATATCATTTATTAAGAGAGAAGTTTCAATTTGTAAAATCAATTCTCTTTAAACTTGTGGGTCGTGTTGAGGTCCTGTAAAGCTCAACGGTGTAAAAGGATCAGTGCTCCTTGTTTGTAAGTTACCGAAAGTTTTGTAAATGATTAGATTGCACCACAAGTTAATCAACATAGTGAAGTTGGCTTTGCTCGTGTTGGAGAGCTTGACAATGGAGGACGTAGATCATTACGTTGAATCGAACATCCAAAATTATACCGTGTGCATCCCTCTTTACTTATTGCTTTCATATTCGTGCTCATTATTTAAATTAATCTATCTAATTATTGCATACTTGAATATTAATTAATTTTTCAAAAAAGTTCTAAAAATCAATTCACCCCCCTTTTGGTTAGTTATTCTTGAGCTATCAAATTAAATACAATAGACGAATTCGATCGAACACCACATTAAACTCTTGAATCTTGAATTAAGACTTAAAGATGAACAATATGTAAAATTGTTCGACTCTAATATCCTTCTATTATTTGAATTCCCAATCAATCTTTGTGTGCATTTTAATTAATTTCAAGTGTTTAAACCAAAAATTCACAACAATATATAATTCTTCATTTGCTTTCATCAAATGAAAGTTAGAAAAATCTAATTAAGTTCTAAAGTGTAGTTCTCGTGGGAACGATAATTCCGACTCAAAGGTCCACTATATTACTTGTTATGATATCATATACTTACGATAGATTAAACGCAATAAACTTATTATAAAGGTGCCCAATAATAATATTTTCTGCTTTAAATTTTTTTAGTAAAAGAAAACTTATTAAATTAAAAGATTTAGAGGGGTCAGGCAGAATGTTCAAATATCTGGACTATCTTAATTTGGCCAATCTGACTTTATTGAGGCTTTTGATACCTGCTTTTTTGTATTTGTCGCCAAAGTCAACTCTTTATACCTTCTTCACTTTCCCTAATTATTAATGTTCTGAGGTCTCGATACGGCATTGTCAGAATAGATCTGTTGGGGGCAGGAGATCAATTTCATGAATTAGATATTATTGTAATGTCCAACCTTATTCGGGCCTCAGTATTTTATACAATTTGATAGTATTGTACTATCCAACTTTATTATGACCTACATTTTTATACAAGTCTTAACACTACGAGATAAGTGTTAAGAGCTGTTGCTTATTTTCTGTCCTATTGCCTCTTGGCATCCTAACATTGAAGTGAGTTTTCAAGAAATTGCTCGAGTTTTAGTAAAAGCAACTCTCAGTGATCGGATCGATTGGTAGAAAGGCCTTCATGACTGCTAATGTTAACAACCTTACATAAACTGTGAATTTGTTCCTTTGTGTTAGGACACTTTCGACTTTTAAATAATATTACTAAATTATTATGATGTAATCGTTGGCTCTTAAGATATATATTAAAAGAACATATATGTCAATTTCTGCTAATTAACATAATGTGTTTGACAATTGGATGTATAAATAAATTTGTTGTGGTATATAAATACTAGAAATGGAGAAATTCTGTGTATGAAACCAATAAGATAAAGGACACTAGAGGTTGGATGGCATCCAACCTTACCCAATGCGACATGCCTTACAGTGCCAAGCATTCACATTATTTATGACAAATACTTACCATTCAATATTTAACTAAGTTCTATGGTGCTGTAGTCGTAAATATATTACATCACTCAGTCGAGAAATAAGTCGAATAAATTTTGTTACATGCATCTATTATTGCTCGTTTTTACTTTTCTTTTACGTTCAAAGAAAAAATAAAGTTACTACTACTACTACGAGACTATAATTCGTACTACGAATGCACAAGGTTTATAATCCTTTTTTTAATAATCGAGTATAGAAGAATCGACCTTGAAAACAAATCACTAATATGATAATTATAATAAATTATCAAAGACTATCCATCCTGCTGGAAATTATTGCTGGATTGGCATATTTAAATAATTCGTTAATTGTTCATCATGCTATTCAAGATATTAATAGGAAATGGCATTGAAGAAATCTAATTTTCACTTACCAAACTGACAACGGGATTGGTCATGGTTTGTGAAACCTAAGGTCATTTGCATATTAAGCAAACTTCATCGATTGTAGTCATGTCAAACTTTTAGTATTGATTAGCAGTGCCCTAATCGAGCGATCTCGTCTAAAAGTTGATTTGAATAGAAAATTGACATAAACTCTACTTGAATTACTTAAAATGAAACTGGATAAACGGGAAAGGATTCAAATTAATGCATTATTTTATCCTGTCTAGTTCTGTATTACCCATAAAAATAATGAGTCGATATGACATCTGTATTAAATGGTCAATTATATTTTTATGCATGCAAAGCGCTTAATCCTTTTGGGCAAGTTCAAACACAAAAATTTGTTGTATCAAGACCTTATATAATATTAAAATATTATTTAGTGGCTTCCTAGCAAACATGTTGGCCTTTCAAACACTAAACAAGCATTAAAATGTGAAAGAATGTAGGAAACCGTGTGAGGGTTCTCACTTACAACCAAGCAACATGATAGGTTAACACAAGTTATCTACTAGAAAAATATAATCACTTTCAACTCTTCTAATATACAAATTTTCCGTTATTTTTTTAGTCTAATGTATTAAATATTTTTTGTACATAATTCTTATTGAATATGTGAAGTTTCTAAATTGTGCAAGCTAAATTACGTGTTTACAGTTCTCATAATTAATGCTATAATAAAATTATCAATTATTCGATATACAAATCTTTCCATTATTCTGTTGGGTCTAATGTATTAATCTCATAATTAATGCTATAATAAAATTATCAATTATTCTATATAAAAATCTTTCCATTATTCTGTTGGGTCTAATGTATTAAGTATTATTAGTTCATAATTCTAATTGAATATGTGAAGCTTCTACATAGTATAATGTAAATATTGTAAAATTAATTACAGAAACTTTTTCAGAATAATAAAATGTAGTAAGTTAGAATATTTATCGAATGATTGAGACTAGTGACAATACGATATTCTAAAGTGAAATTATCAATCGCTCCAGGATACAACAATCGAATAACATGTTCAGTTACTATTGGGTTTTGCTACAAAACAAAACAAAATATAAATAAAATATTAAAAAACCAATTTTGTATAAAGTACATAAGAGAAATGATTTTAGTGTTATTTCAATTATTAATCCATAGTCTCGGAGGGGTACAACAGTTGCATTCAGTTCGACAGTCAAATCAGACAACGAAGAATATATTTGGGTATGAGAGAAATAATGGATGAGAATAAGGGTGCTCGATTGAAGGGACATCATTTTTAATATTGGTTATACGTTGGACTTCTATTTCCAAAGTTCAATTTTAACAATACACTCTTTTGCATTTTTTAAGCATACAATTTTGCATAACGATTGGATGTTCTTAACATCCTTCGCCATATGTCAACTATTGGATTAATTTAGTTAAAAATAAACATTCCTATTTTCATGGTACTTTCTATTGATTAAATAATTCTAAATATACTTTGAAGATTCATCTAATTTTGGCACAAAAATAAATAAATAAATAAAATTTCGACCATATACGACACTTACATAAAGGAGACCATTTATACCATACTTAATTGTCATTACGCACATTATATTGTAATTATCAGGTTGACTTGAGCATCACGGCACCTCTTGTGTCTCAAGTATTAACTGCATATGAAGATTCTTAATTTTGAATATTGACAAATTTTTACATAATTTTTTCGCAATTCAACGGCTTTCTTTTATTAATGTGTTCTTTCATAAAGAGTGTTGACTTGGGAATAGGGCACCTACACGTCTTCATCGATGTTGCTTTTTGAACGAAAGACCGAATTTCCCTTGGACTACAAACGGAAAAGGATGAAAGTGAGTCGGAATGCTAATTCGTCATCTGCAAATCCGAGTATTTTCTCAAATTAAACTTTAAAATTGGAAGATGACTTATATAGTTGGAGAGGTCTTACATGCCCCCCCCCCCAGATGGCTAGGGCCACGTCTGCCCTATCCATGTATCTTTATCCATCATACAATAATACGAAGGCAGGGTCCTAATGATGCCATGAATGACCTCATTCTTCATACACGTTTTAATATTCATTTCAGAAACACTTCGAAAATCTGTACAAAACAGACTTGAACTTGTATAGGTATCCTAATAAATAAATATTTCTGATACCAATTGAAAAAACGCGGTTTACTAACTAAGTTTGACTTTTACGTGCGGAATTATACAATTAGCAAACAATAAGTCACTTTTAATTGTTTTTAGATGGTTAAACAAATAGTCCAATTATCCTAAGTTGAATTGCCACAGTTTGTAATATGAAAAGTAATAAAGAACACCAATATTGATGGCGGAGAAACCCAACTGGATAAAAACTCTGAGACTAAGCCAATTACCTCAACTATAGATAATATGGATAACAGTCTGTTTCCAACCTAGCAAATTCCACTAGTTCTCACTGTTATGATTCATGTAATCTCCAAGATCTGCTGTTTCTCTAGACTCACGATCTACTACCATAGATACTATCTAACCGACCTGCTAGATCTCCCGATCTACCTTATGTAACTTCTAAGATTCGCTGTAAATTCCAAACTCTCGATCTTCTTCAATTGTCTCTTCCAAGTGGATATCCAGGAATCACATATTCATGTTCTTCTTCCTGCGCTTGTGGTCCAACTCCTCTCAACCTCAAAAAACTTCTGTAATCCAATTGAGAAAATACATTACTCAAAGTGTTAAGAAAGCCAGGTGTTTTGGATTCACAAACCTTGATGTTTTCCCAAAACTTGGTTGTCAGATCTCAAGAATGATATAGATGAATCAATCTGTGAATTATGTTCTTGGATCTCTCAAAAGATGATATGAATATGTTATGCAATAAAAGCACAATGAAGCAACCACATTAAATTCGTCTCAGACTTCTGTATTTATAGTTAGGGACGTTTTGGTGTTATGAGCCATGTAAAACTCTTCAAAATCGTGAATTAGGTATGGCCGCATAAATGTGTCGCTCGAGTGAGGAAGTCGTCGCTCGAACAACAGCGAGGAGATAGGCGGGCGAAGAAAGTTCTTTTTCTGCCGCTCGAGCCAAATGTTGGCGACAGTCTAGCGAAATTTCAGCGTTGCGCTTTCCTTTTTTTCAACCTCTAACCTTAACTAACTCATCTATACAAAATTTTATCCAAGTCCTTGACTTTTTACAAGTGTTCAATTACGGCCCTTTTGTTCACAAGCATGTCAATTACAACATTGGACCTAACTATCTCCCCATTTGACATTTTGTGACAAAACCATACAAATAAAGTCAAAGATCTATACTACCCAAGTTACTCAAGGTCTTCTACTTCTTGTATTTCTTGGTATAGCTGTTTCCTGAAATCAAAACTCAATACCTAGAGTAAAAGCACGTAATGTAGGAAATCAAAAAACTCATGAACACAAATATGCATGCTAGTTTGAGACGTGACATTAATATCAATCAAAATGCCAATCGAAACATTAACATCACAAAATATCAAAAACTCAAACAACTATGCATATGATATGCAATGCAGATACAATGCACATTCTCTTCCTTACTGCGAACTCTCAATGTTGTTATGCAGTAAGCAAAATATATCTATGTCTCTCCTCAACGACCCCTAGATATAAAATCTCTCCCCCTTAGTAAATACTTTCTTTTATAAATACCATCTCCCTCTTTTTGTCACAAATGACGAAGGGATAAAAAAATTTTTAACATATAAGCACTCAAAAAGACAGTCGTTAGCATACATAAATATAATCAATATACAGTAAACCTTCCCACATACTCAGTTCAAGTTAACGTAGAGTAAATTGTATAAGTGACCCATGTGTGTAAAGCGTCACAAATCATTTGTAAATAGAGCTCCAAACCTTAATTTTGTGATAATGGACATGCTAAATATCACTGCCAATAAGTATATTCTCCTACTTATGGAAGTCAAATCATTTATAGCGCATTAGAACCGTTAAATAAAAGCTCATTTTGTATTGATATTGTCTTTTCTCTCCCTAATTTTGAACATATTTTATTTTCACATCTTTCAATATTTTGAGCTCATAATTATTTTTCATATCTTAAGTGCAGACTCATCTTCATTAAGTGACTAAAATACCCTTGTATCAAGTTTTAGGCTGATTAACTCAAGTAAGTTGACCATAGATATCAGATTATGAGAAATCTCGCAAATTTAATTACTCGAGTCAAATAGGTTCCGAAGAAAAATATAAGATATTGATCTTTTTATTAATGGGGATAAACTTGAGTTTATGTCTAATAAATATGGTCAATTCATATTTGAAGTTACCTTACTAACATGTGACTGACATCCCAAATCTCACACACACGGTAGAGTCCCACTAACAATATCATAGTGTGTTCAACGCAGATGGTACATGAAAACTCTCATACTAATTACTCTATATCAACCCAAGCAAGTAATGAAAGCTTATCAATTATGTCTATACATGATCACAACATGCAAGTTTAAGAATGTTATATATGCTGTAATAAAAATTTCATCATTTTTTTATTTTAAAGCGTGAATGCATCAATCACATAAAAAGTAAAAAAATAAATAAAATGACAAATACAATAAAAATAAAACATATGCATAAGTTTTCTACCTAGAAAACAAATAAACAAATATGATGCATGCAAAAAATCAATGTCACATAATGATAAAGTATATCATGCACCAAAAATACGTAATCAGTTAGGTATACAAATGCTTTTACCTTTAAAAGTACCGTGATCTACCTCACAATTTTTTAGATCACTTTTCTTCACTCAAACTTGTCTAATGACAGAAATATTTTCGGTCATCTGTGCCATTATCGTGTCCAATTTACTTACCTGATTAGTAAAGAAGTTGATCTGACCAACATAATCCTGATTCTTATTTCTATTTAAGTTCCCATTTCTATTTATGTTCAGGAAATGATGACACATAGGCTTTACGTGTTCTAACTCACTGCAGTGAAAAACATGTAGGGATAAACCTAGGACCAAAGGTGTGTGGATGCTGATGTCTATTCCTAAGTCGAAGGGTCCTATACTGTCTAGTAGGCCTCTGTCAACAAATCACTTATCCTTAAAATCGGGGTTAGGCACATCTTTGGGCTGATCAGTTACAGAGACAAATATGGTCTTAAAAGTACTAGCACTATTTTCCTTAAAACCCAGACCTTTCTTATTTCCAGTCGGCTTTCCCATTCCTAAAATGTTGTCTAACTTTTCAGAACCACTAGAGAAGGCAAACAGTTGAAACTTAGAATATTCTAGATTGCACAGAAGGTTCTTAACCTGGATTTCTAATGTCTCTTTCTCAGTGGTTAACTCGCTGACTCTCCTAGAGGACTTCTCAAGCTCACTAGTGAGGATCTTAACCTGAGTCTCTAAAGTNTCAGTGGTTAACTCGCTGACTCTCCTAGAGGACTTCTCAAGCTCACTAGTGAGGATCTTAACCTGAGTCTCTAAAGTTTCATTCATGGATTTCACTTTACTCAGGATCGAGGTAGATTCCGTAATGTGCGCTACTAACTTATCATTTTCTAATTCAAATTCCTTATTCTTCGCACTCAAGACTTTATTTTTAGTAAGAATCTTAAGACTCTCTTCATACATCTTATCATAGGCCTCTTCGATATCTTCTTCACTCACAGACTCTTCATCAGAATCCTCACCACTACTTGCGTTCTCGACCTTTTCATTCTCCTTATAAGATTTATCTATAATTCTAGTAGTAAAGGCAATACACTTTCCACTTTCCTCACAAGTGGATCTCTCACTCTGATTGTCCGAGTTAGACTCGTCATCAATAAGAGTAGCATTCATAGCTTTATCCAAATTTCTCCTACTAGTAGGGCACTCACTCCTAACATGGCCAAAAACTCGACAATTATGACATCTTACAGATTTAAAACTTTTCCTAGACTCACTTGGACCACTTCTATATCTCTCTTAAGGTTTCTGTTTATTCCTAAACATTTTTCAGAATTTTTCAGCAAGGTAAGCTAACTCCCATCATTAGGAGAATCTAAATCTGAAGACTCCCTATGTCTATTCCTCACAGTGTTTAAGATCAAGGACTTATCGTTAGTCGGTTTAGCTAATGTCAGCTAATAAGTTTGGGGAGATACAACTTGCTTTTCCACCTTAATAGAGTCTATATCCTCACTCTCCTTAATAGCCATGATTTTAGGCCTAAATCACTCAGTTAAGGATCTAAGGATTTTTCTAACAATTTTAGGCTCCGGGATTCTTTCACCTAGGTTGAAACTAGAATTTACTATGTCATTTAAACTCGCATAAAATTCATCAAATGTCTCATCATTTTTCATGCTAATTTCTTCAAACCTAGTGGTCAGGATCTATAACTTAGAGTTCTTAACAGTCTGAGTTCCCTTATGTGTGGTCTGTAGAATATCCCAAACTTCTTTTGTAACCTAACACATAGACACTCTCCTAAACTCTTCCGGGGATACTGCCTTAAATAGAGCATGTAAGGCTTTCCTATTCCAGTTACACTTATCTAAGTTAGTCCTAGCCCAATTACCAATGGGAGTGGGAGTGACTACATTGTCTACAGTAGTACTAGGGGCACTCCAACCATTCACCACACTCAACCATATACGCTCATCTATAAATTTCAAAAAGGCTCTCATCCTAACCTTCCAATAGGCATAATTACTGTCATCAAAATAAGGCGGAACAGATAATGAACTACTCATCTAGATATATGGGTCAAGGAATGAATTAAGACTCCGATACCAATTGAAAAATGAGATTTACTAACTAAGTTTGACCTTACATGTTGAATTATACAATTAACAAGCAACAAGTCACTCATAAGTGTTTCTAGATGGTTAAACAAACAGTCCAATTACCCTAAATTGAATTGCCATAGTTTGTAATATGGAAGGTAATAAAGAACACCAATATTGATGACGGAGAAACACAACTAGGTAAAAACTCCGGAACCAAGTCATTACCTCCACTATAGACAATATGGATTACAGTCCATTTTTAGTCTAGCAAATTCCATTAGTTCCCGCTATTGTAATTCCTGTAATCTTCAAGATCTGCTGTTCCTCCAGACTTACGATCTGCTACCATAGATACTATCTAGCCAACCTGTTAGATCTTTCGATCTACCTCCTGTAACTTCCAAGATCCACTGTAAATTCCAGACTCCCGATCTTCTTCAATTGTCTCTTCCAAGTGGATATCCAAGAATCACATATTCCTATTCTTCTTCATGCCCTTGTAGTCCAACCTCTCTCAACATCCAGAAACTTTTGAAATCCAACTGAGAAAGTACATTCCTCAAAGTGTTAAGAAAGCAAGGTGTTTTGGATTCACGAACCTTGATATTTTTCCAAAACTTGGTTATCGGATCTCAAGAATGATATGGATGAATTAATCTGTGAATTGTGTTCTTGGATCTCTCAAAAGATAATATGAATATGTTATGCAATGGGAGCACAATGAAGCAACCACATTAAATTCATCCCAGACTTCTGTATTTATAGTTGGGGACGTGTTGGTGGTATGGGCCATGCAAAATTCTTCAAAATCGTGAATTAGGTCTAACCACATAAATGTGTCGCTAGAGCGAGAAAGTCTGTCGCTCGAGCTATGGAGCTGTAGCTCGAGCGATAGCGAGGCAATGGCGGGCGAAAAAGGTTCTGTTTCTGCTGCTCGAGTCAAATGTTGGCAACAGTCTAGCGAAATTCAGGTGCTGCACTTTCCTTGTTTTCAACTTCAAACCCTAACTAACTCATCTATACAAAATTGTATCCAAGTCCTTGACTTTTTACAATTGTTCAATTACGACCATTTTGTTCACAAACATGGCAATTACAATATTGAACCTAACAGATTTAAAACTTAAAACTTCAGTAAAACTGGATTCAAAAAAAGATATTTAGAATATAGAGTATTGAATATGAACGTTAGGATTAAGAGCGGTAGAAGTAAAGAGGACATGAACCATGAGGAACATAGAAGTAGTGATAAATAAAATTTATGTCAATATCCTTGTCTAAATTAGAAAAACGTAATGCTACAAAATGTTTGAATAATTTACTATTGTGTTACATTAAGTAAAACTTATTTTTCAAAAAAGAAATTATTACATTTGCATCAAAACAATTAACTTTTTTTTTTTTTTTTTATTTCGAGGAACAAAAAACGTTATGTTTTTAAAACAGTGTAACTTTATTTTTGTCAACATGTTTGGATAGTATACATTTTTAATTTTAAGTGAAAACTTTGTAAAAGTAAACTTTAAAAGAGAAAATTTATTTCATGTTTGAATAACTTACTTTCCTTACTTTAAAAAATAAAAAGTTAATTTTTAAATGAACTGTTGCCTACTTATTTTTAATTTTGATTATTCTAAAACTTAGTTATTGTTTTAAATAAAGTCGTATTTGTGAATGATCATTGTACTCCTGCAGCCTTAATTGTAATCTATATATATGAGGTCTTGATTTTTAATAAAATATACACACAAGTGTATTGACTTTTCTATTCGTATTCTCTTTAGTTTATAACAAGTTATTAGAACAAATTCTAGTTAATTAAGTTAACAAAATTTATTTCTCTTTCTGCTCAAAAATCTCTAATCAATTTGAAAAATCGGGTGTCATTCTGAATACCACTTAAAAGTTACCGATTATCAAATTAACGGCTACTAAGTTATCGAATGGTTATAATTATCCATTTTTAGTTTTGACACTACATGCGGAATTATTCTATTAAAAGTAACAAGTCAGTTTTTAATAGTTTCTAAATGATTAATCATACATGTCCAATTTCTCTATGTTTGAATACCACAATTTATAATATGGAAAGCAATAAAGAACACTAATAATTGTTGACGGAGAAACCCACTGTGGGAAAAATTCCGGGACCAAACCAATGACCTCCACTATATACAATATGGATTCAGTCCATTTCCAGCATACCAAATTCCACTAGTTCCCGCTGTTATAATTCTTGTAATTTCCAAGATCTAATGTACCCACCAGCTTTCCGATCTTTTACAATTGTCTCTTCCAAGTAGAATTCCAAGAATCTCCATTTTTTGTGCTTTTTCTATGCTTGCAATCCACCTCTTCCAATGCCCAACCGAGGAAGTACCTTCCTCAAAGTGTTAAGGAAGTCAGGTGTTTTGGATTCACGAACCTTAATGTTTTCCTAAAACTTGGTTGCCTGATCTCAAGAATGATTTCACCAATGAATTGTGTTCTTGGATCTCTCAAAAGATGATATCAATATGTTATACCAATGAGGCACAAAGAGACAACCACCCAGAGACGGAGATAGGGGGCGTCCCCACCATTGTCTGCTGGTCCACTATTCCTAGTTAATTTGTAATGTATTTTTCAGTTTCGTACCCGCAAAAATTTTGACTCGCCCTCACAAAATTTTGAAATTTTTTATTTTTTTCCATTAATAAATATTGACCCAATAACTTACACTTTAAAATTTAACCATACAAAAATTTTAGACCTAAACAAAAGACCCAATAGTTACTTAAATAAATAAATAGCCCAAATCTAATCCAAAAGCAAAGGACCCATTTATGAATAATTACCCAAAAGCATACCTGTTACTACCCATAATTTTAGTCCAAGTCTCTTGTTACTACCCATATTTTTATCACCTAATGGCCCAATAACTTTACCCATTTAAACCCATTTCCCATTTGTTTTCCACACTTATACCCAAGATAGAAACCGACATAGAGAGAGGCATTGAAAGTTCGAGAGAGACCGAGAGAAAGAAACCGAGAAAAAAGAAGAAGAAAGGAAGAAAAGGAAGAGGAAAGGAATGGAAAGACGGAGTAAGTGCTATTTTCCTCAATTTGGGTTTGAATTATCCATTTCTTCATGAGATAAATGAATTAGTTTATGTTAAATTTCTAGGGTTTTAATTTATTGGTTTAAATTTCAGATTAGGTTGAAGATATACCATTGTTAGTCCAAGTCTCTTGTTAGATTCTTGCATGAGGTATGTTGGTAGAATATTTATGTTGATGGAATACTTGTTTGGAGGAAGGAATTACATTTATGTTGTAATGAAGGTTATGTTGATGAATTGGTTATTAATAAGTGGACTAGTAGTGTAATTAGCTCCAATTGATTAAAGGAAAATTTGGAAAATTTATTCAAGTATCGAGAAATTTAGTTTAAGTATGACATCATGATTTCCATGATTTCCACATAAGAACCTTTAAATAAAAGCTCATTTTGTATTAATAATTTCTTTTTTTCCCTGACTTTTTGCATATATATTTTCACATCTTTCAATATTCTCAGCTCACTATTAGTTTTCACATCTTAAGTGCAGGTTATTCTCCATTAAGTGACTAAAATGATCAATGTAGCGAGTTTTATGCCTATTAACCTAAATCAGTTGACCATAAGCACCATGTTATGAGAAACCCCGCAAGCTTACTTGCTTATATCTAATATATAAGGTCAATTCATGTTCAAAATCACCTTACAAACATGTGATTGTCCTCCCAAATCTCACACACGCGATTAAGTCATACTAACAATATCATAGTGTCTGCAGTCAAGATGGTATATGAAGACACATATACTAAAAACTACATAATAACCTAAGCTAGCAATGAAATTATGTTACAGCTCATCTATTAAACTCATGCTTGATCATAACAAACAAATTCAAGTATATTACACATTATGCTGTAAAAAAAATTCCGCATTTTTATTTTTTAAATTTTCATTTTTTTGTTACTTTTATTTTAAAGCATGAATGCACCAAGCGCACAAAAAATGTCAAACACACAAAAAATAAAAATAAAAAATATGCATGAGTTTTCTATCTAGAAAAAAATAATGCATGTATAAATGTCACACAATGATAAAGTACGAGCATGTACTGAAAATATCTAATCAGTTAGGTATGCAAAGACTCTTACATTTAAGAGTATCGTGATCTATTTCAAACTTTTTCAAATCACGTTTCTTCTTTAAAACTTTAGTGACAGGAATATTTCTAGTCATCTGTATAATTAACTTAGTCAATTTAGTTACCTGATTAGTAAGAAAGTCAATCTGACCAATATAATCATAATTCTTATTTCTATTTAAGTTCCAATTTCTATTTCTGATCAGGAAATGATGACATCTAGGCTTTATGTATCTTAACTCACCGCAATGAAAACAAGTAGGGATAAACCTAAGACCAAAGGTATGTGTTCGTTGATATATATTCCTAGGTTGGCGTGTCCTACGCTGTCTAGTAGGCATATGTCTTACATATCCCTTATTCTTAGGTTCAGGATTTGGCACAGGTTTAAGCTGATCAGTACCAGGGACAATGTGATTTTGGACGTACTAGCAACATTGTGATCATTTTTATTATATTCTAGACCTCACTTTTTACCAACAGGCTTGCCTATTCCTATAATGTTATCTAACTTCATAGAACTACTAGAAAAGACAAGAAGTTGAGACTTGGAATACTATAGATCGCTCAGAAGATTTTTATCTGGGATTTCTAAGGTTTCCTTTTCAACTGTCAGTTCATTAGCTCTCCTAGAGGTTTCCTCTTAGTCCTAGAGGTTTCCTCAAGCTTACTAATGAGATTCCTAACCTGAATATCTAAAGATTATTTCATGGATTTCAACTCACTCAAGGTTGAGGTAGATTCCTAAATGTACGCTAAGAGTTTCTCATTTTCCGACTCAAGTTCTGTGACTCTTGTACTTAAGGCTTTATTTTTAGTTAGATTATTATAACTCTCCTCATATATCTTATCATAAGATTCCTAAACATCTTCATCACTATCAGAATCCATACCACTACTTACGTTCTCAGCCTTCTCACTCCCCTTATCAGATTCATTCCTAATTCTAGCAGTAAAGGCAATATATTTTTCACTTTTCTCACGAGTGGATTTCTCACTCTGATTTTTCGAGTTAGACTTGTCATCAGTGAGAGTAGCATTCATAGCCTTATCTGAATTTATCCTACTACTAGGGTACTCACTCCTAACGTGGCCAAAACTTCGACAGTTATGACATCTTACAAATTGAGATCGCCTTTTAGACTCACTGAAATCATCTCGCTGTCTCTCTTTAGGTTTCTATTTATTCCTAAACAATTTTCAGAATTTTTTACAAGGTAAGCTAACTCTTCTTCATTAGGAGAATCTGAATTTGAGGACTCTCTATGACTATTCCTTACAGTATTTAAGGCCAGTGACTTATCATTTATAGATTTGGCTAATGTAAATTCATAAGTCTGGAGAGATCCAACCAAATCTTCAATCTTAATGGAATCTAAGTCCTTACTCTTCTCTATTACAGTGACTTTAGGTCTAAACCTTTTAGGTAAGGATCTAAGAATTTTTCTTACAATTTTAGGCTTCGAGATTCTCTCACCTAGGTTGAAATTAGAATTCACTATGTCATTTATGCTCACATAAAACTTATCAAATGTTTCATTCTCTTTCTTCCTAATCTCTTCAAACCTAGTGGTCAGCATTTGCGTTTTCAAAATCTTAATAGCCCGAGTTTCCTCATGTGTGGTCTATAGAATATTTCAAACCTCTTTGGCTACCTCACATATAGACACTCTCCTAAACTCTTTCGGGGATACCACCATAAATAAGGCATGTAAGGGTTTGTTATTCCAGTTACACTCATCTGAGTTTACTCTAGTCTAATTAGCAATGAGAGTGAGGATTAATTCATTATTAATTGTAGAACTAGGTACAGCCCAACCATTTATAACACTCAGCCATATAAGCTCATCTATAAATTTCAAAAAGGCTCTCATCCTATCCTTCCAGTAGGCATAATTACTAGTATCAAAATATGGGGGGACAAATAATAAATTACTCATCTAGATAATATGGGTCAAGAAACGAATTTGGGCTCTGATACCAATTGAAGAATCGGATGTCACTCTGGATACCATTTAAAAGTTACGGATTACTAAATTAATGGCTACTAAGTTACCGAATGGTTATAATTATCCGTTTTTTGTTTTGACACTACGTGCAGAATTATTTTATCAAAAGAAACAAGTCACTTTTTAATAATTTCTAAATGATTAATCATACACTTCCAATTTTCCTATGTTTCAATACCGCAATTTGTAATATGAAAAGCAATAAAGAACACCAATAATTGTTGACGAAGAAACCCAATGTGGAAAAAACTCTGGGATCAAGCCAATTGCCTCAATTGTAAACAATATAGATTATAGTCTGTTTCTAACCTAGCAAATTTTATTGGTTCCTACTGTTGTAATTCATGTAATCTCCAAGATCTGTTGTACCTACTAGCTTCCTGATCTTCTAAAATTGTCTCTTCCAAGTGGTATTTCAAGAATTTCAAATTCTTGTGCTTTTTCTGTACTTGCAATCCACATCTCCCAATGTCCGATTGAGAGAGTACCTTCCTCAAAGTGTTAAGGAAGTCGGGTGTTTTGGATTCACGAACCTTGATGTTTTCCCAAAACTTGATTGACTAATTTCAAGAATGATATGAATGATTCCACCAATAAATTATGTTCTTGGATCTCTCAAAAAATTATATGAATATGTTATACCATAAGGCACAATGAGATAACCACCCATTTTCGTGCAGGAGCATCTGTATTTATAGTTGGAGATGTATGAGTAGTATGGGCCGTGTAAAACTTTCCAAAATTGCGAACTAGGGTTAGCCACGTAACACTGTTGCTCGAGCGCGGGAGACTTATCGCTCGAGCGAAGGGTCCGTCTCTAGAGCGATGCTTGGGTGAGAAGCGAGCGACAATGATTCTGTTTCTGTCGCTCGAGCGATGGCCAGGAGTGAGGCTAGCGAAATTCTGGTACCGCTTCTTCCTTGTTTCCAAACTCAAACTCAAACCCTAGGCTACCTAACTCAACTATACAAAATTGTACTTCATTTCTTGACTTTTACCCATGTTCAATTAAGTCATCTTTGTTCACATAATTGCCAATTACAATATTGAACCTAACACAGTTGAAGCAGGAAAAATAGTTTTTCTTTCAATCAAAGAAAGACAAGAGGATCTGCCAATTGAGTTTATAAAGAAACTTTTTCTACTCATAGAAAAGTGCAAAAATTCGCAAAATTTANATTCTTGTGCTTTTCCTGTGCTTGTAGTCCATCATGCCCGACCGAGAGAGTACATTCATCAAAATGTTAAGGAAGTCAGGTATTTTGGATTCACGAACCTTGATGTTTTACCAAAAACTTGGTTGTCGAATCTCAAGAATGATATGAATGATTCTACCAATGAATTGTGTTCTTGAATATCTTAAAAGATGATATGAATATGTTATACCAATGAGGTATAACAAGACAACCACCAATTTTTGTACAAGAGCATCTGTATTTATAGTTGGAGGTGTATGAGTAGTATGTGCTGTGTAAAATTCTCCAAAATCACAAACTAGGGTTAGCCATGTAACACTGTCGTTCGAATGATGTCTAGGCGAGAAGCAAGCGAGAATGGTTTTGTTTCTGTCGCTCTGGCGATGGCCAATCGTGAGGCTAGCGAAATTCTGATACCGTATCTTTTTTATTTCCAAACTCGAACTCACACCTAGGCTACCTAACTCAACTATACAAAATTGTACTTCATTTCTTGACTTTTACCCATGTTCAATTAAGTCATCTTTGTTCACATAATTGCCAATTACAATATTGAACCTAACACAGTTGAAGCAGGAAAAATAGTTTTTCTTTCAATCAAAGAAAGACAAGAGGATCTGCCAATTGAGTTTATAAAGAAACTTTTTCTACTCATAGAAAAGTGCAAAAATTCGCAAAATTTAGATATCATATGTACACGTGATCAAAATATTGGTATTTCAACGTCTTGTAGTTCGATCGTCGTAAATTTGGATAGAAAGCTCACAATGCATTAATATTCAAATTCAATAGTTAATATCAAAATCTTACAGGTCATTCATGAGAAATAGTTATTTGAATAATAGCGAATTTTTAAAGTACTAATTTTATTTTATTTTTAAATTTACATATTTGAAAAAAACGAGATTTGTCAAGTATTCAAGGTTTTGTAAAGCTTTTAAATTCGAGTAGTAGGTCAATATTCTTATCACATTCATAAAGTTTTTTTAAATATATAAAATCCAAGTTTTTATATTCTATTATATATCATATTTGTGAAGTTTTAGATTATTTAGATCTTTTAATTTAATTAATGCTCCTGAAAAAGCATATGTTTGTATTATGATACAATATGGTATTATTGCTCCTAAAAAGCACAACTGTATAATCTTTAATATTCTCGAAAATATATATTATTATTAATTTTCTTGAATAGAGCACAAATATTCAATGATTTTATGCTACTGAAGAAATATAACCAAAACTTATGTTATTCTAAACGAATATATCATTAATGTTTTTAGAGAGACACAGCCCACGTTATATAAATATTTCAAAAGAATATTGTGTTATTGCTCTTGAAGAAGAATAAATTCACACATATTTGTATTCTTGATGAATAAGATAATGTGTTCCTGAAGAAACAAGAATTTATACCTATTAATATTCAAGAAGAATATTTTGATTAATTCAAATATATAGATATTCCAGAGGAATGTTATTTTATTGTTCGTGAACAATCATAATTAAGTATATATCAATATTTCTAAGAATATTAAGTTGTCTCTATTGAAAGTGTGACTTTATATTAGAACAATTTTCAAGAGTAATATCATATTAACACTTTCGAAAAATATTTTGTAGTTCCTAAATAATCACAAAATTATGCATACCATACTTTTATTAGGAATATTATATTATTGATCTCAAAAGAACATAAATACTATTGAAGAATATTATGTGGCTATTGAAAAATCACAAATTTACACACTTCAATATAAATATTGTATTCATCCTAAAGAATTGCAATTTTAATTAAACTACTCCTAATAAAGAAAAAAATTATTTATATCAATACTTCAGAAGAATTTTATTTTGATACACCAAAAAATAAGTATTGCACCAAGTGGGAGAATAAAAAATTTCTATTGATATTAATTTATTCTATATTAAGAGCATGTTTGAGTTCCATTTTTTGTCCAAAATCTATTTTGGAATAGTATTTTTTATAGAGAATAAGTGGTTAAAAAATAAGAAAAAATTTAGAGTTTGTTTATAATATTATTTTATTGAAGAATGTGTGGTTGAAAATAAAAGTGAGAAAAAAATATATTTTAAAAATGATGACAACCAACCAAATAATGTGTGTATCATGACTGATCATATTTGGTACAATTGAAGCAAACACTTTATTGAACCAGAATTTCAATTACTAAATATATTTTTTTTGACATGATCAGTTGGATCATCACTGGATGAATAATGATGCGTAGTTGAAAATTAAAATGAACAATAAACGAAGAACTAGATTCTCCAATCCTATAAATTTCCATATAATACTTGTTCTTTGTATTATAAAATGGTTTTAATTATCACTAGCTAATGTTAAAACTAAAATTCTATAATCTTGGAAATTAATTAGAGTGATATGGGACTAATCAAGTTCTATGTTGACCATTTAAATATAATTCGTATATAATAGATATATTCACTAGATGATTGTGTGGTGTTTGCAATATGAAGTTTGCAAAATGACTTGCTCAAATTTGAAGTTATGAGCATAATTTTCATATTATACCATCAATAAATATATCATTTCAATACTAGCGAATCTAAATACTAAAGTTTTGATAAATGTTAGTTAGAATGACGATAAATAATTTAACACAATTGATTATTAAGTGCCTCCAATTAATTCCTTAACCATTAATATTGAAAACATAGTACTTTCCATTTCTGTATTTTTTTAATATTCTTTTTCTTTTTTTGCTTATTTAAAATACAAGGGATAAATTAGTATTTTTATGCCTTGTTAACAGAATTTTTGGTAATCCATCATCAATACAAAATATGTTAACTAATAAAACGTTGATTATAAGAATGCGATGACAAAAATTGGAGACATGAATATGATAAATACTAAAAGTAGACTACACTTAGTACAATTAGAATTTGATGTAGTTACGAGAATACATGGTGTCAAAATAGTGACCAATAGGATAAAGGGCACTAATAACTAACAACCTTACAAACTATGACATGGCTTACAGTACCAAGCACACACATTAGTTATGACAAATATTAACCATTCAATATTTAACAAAGTCTATGGTCCTCTAGCGGGGAATACATTTCATTAGATAAATTAAGTCGAAGTTCTTAAAATTATTATTG
Source organism: Fraxinus quadrangulata (assembly GCA_903798255.1). Classification (NCBI taxonomy): domain Eukaryota; kingdom Viridiplantae; phylum Streptophyta; class Magnoliopsida; order Lamiales; family Oleaceae; genus Fraxinus; species Fraxinus quadrangulata. Next base: position 19,785 of record CAIGRB010082534.1, on the reverse strand, counting down.
CCCTCGTTTCTATTTGAGGATTTGAAAAATTATTGTGTTTTACTTTTAAATGATTACCAATCAATATGACTCAATTGACTCACTTGATTTACGCTTTTTTTTTTTTAAATATTTATCACTCTATTCAGCTTAGAAAAAAATTATTTGATAGAGACAAAGTATAAATTAGTGAATCAGTAATGACAAACTAAAGGCAGCCATATACAGAAATTTGATCATAAGTTCTATTGATCCCATTTTTCATAATGCTAACGAGGACAACAGATGTTGGCCCACTCATGCCAACCCAAGCAAGTTTCGGCCCGTTTTGACTGGGGAACTGGATGGAGAAGGGAAGTGCATGAGGGGGGATGCTTTACAGCGTAAGACAAAATTGATCATCTTTGGTAGGCTTCAATGCCTATTTGATTGACCATGTGGCTTAGAAATTTTCCAGAAACAACTCCGAAGGCGCACTTCAGGAGGTTAAGCATTATCTTGTACCTTAGCAATATTTGGAAAGTTTCGCCGAGATGCTTGACTTGATCCTTTGCCTTCAAGCTTTTCACCAACATATCGTCCACATATACCTCAATGGTTTTTCTACTGAGATCACCGAATATCTTGTTGACAAGACTTTGATAAGTGGCCCCTGATTTTTCAACCCAAAAGGCATGACCTTATAGCAATAAATACCCTTGTCTGTTATGAAGAACTTATGCTCTTCATCAACTGGGAACATCGAAATCTAATTGTACCCGAAGTAGGCATCCAAGAAGTTAATTAGTTCATGTCCGGCTGTTGAGTCCACTAGTTGGTCTATTCGAGAAAGTGGAAACCTGTCTTTGGAGCAAGCTTGATTTAGGTTTGAGAAATTCAGACAAACTCTTCACTTGCCATTGTGCTTTTTGACAAGAACAAGATTAGAGACCCACTTCAAATACATCGATTCCCGAAAAAAGCGATTGTCGAATAACTTCTTTACTTTGTCGTTTAAGGCTTCTTATTTATCTGGATTGAGGGCTCTCCTTCTCTGTCCATGAGTTGTAGCCTTGGGATCAATTTTCAAGTGGTGGCAACTATCTTTTGGTTCAATGTCAACCATGTCTTCATGCTTTCAAGCGAATATGTCCAAGTTTTTGTACGAAAAGCTTTTCAGCCTTTTCTTGGCCTCTGTGGCAGATCTTTTCCAACCTGCAGGCATTTGAATAAATCCTGGGGATTTACTTGGAAACTCTCCAACTTTTCTACTGGGGCTATTCGAGGCTCGCAATCGATGATGTGAGGGTCAAGTCCCTCCAAATTAGTTGCTTCTTTAGTAACTCTCCTTTCTTTAAGGGATACTTGCAATTCTTGGACGCTTTATCTTTAGAGGTATTTATGACTCCACAGAATGTCCCTTCTTCAGAGGTATCCATCATTTCGACGTCTTTCCTATGTTCAGGGTTTTACACTTGTTCAGGGACGTTATCCATGTCAATGTCTATTAGGATTATATTAACACTTACTAGTTGTGCTTTCCTAAGTGAGTTTGAATAGCACTCATTTGCACTACTCTAGTCACCTCTGACCGTAGCGATGCCATTTTCTGTTGAGAAATTCATACATAAATGGTGAATGAATGTAAAAGTCCACAATTCCTTTAATGCCGACCTCCTAAGAACTCTGTGGTAGGCGAAGCGGTTCTCCACAGCCAGAAATTCCATAAAATGATGAGTTAAGGGTATTGTTTCCATCTCTATAGCTAAAGTGATTTTATCCCTTGGAACGATGTTATCGCCAGAGAAGCCATACAAAAAAAAAAAATTCATTGGGGTCAACTCATGGTCAACTTCTATTTTATCAAAGGTGGCTCCAAAGATGATGTTGACAAAGCTTCCATTATCCACTAGCATAGTTTCTAACTATGAAGCTCGCCATTGGGAGGTCCTTTGCTTTCCTTGCATAGTTTCTTTAGAAGTTTCTGGATTCTCTCCCAATGTATGGACCTCCAAAAATCATGTTAATTTCTCTGATGGACTCACATCCAGCATTAGCTGTGGAGCTTCTTCTCTGTCTTTAATCGTCCCTAGGTCTTTCCCCATAATTATCTCTCATACGAGGAACGTCATCTCTATTAGGGCGCATCGGCTCATCATTCATGGACTGTTGGTTCTAATTAGGAAGAATGTCTCTTCGTAGGCACTTATTTCTCCATTGATTTTTATTCTAAAGGTGAATTGCAATATCTCTATAGCTAACAGTGTTGTGGCTAGAGGAGTGGTGGTCTGTACAATAGAGAGACTCTTCATCCCTATTTTTAGGTTCAGCACCTCATCTCCTACCTCTTCCTGTTTAGGAAAATCGTTGGTAGGGTCTGTCTCTGTACGTTTTAGTATTAGGATTCACTTCATCATAAGCCAAAATAGGCATTGAACTTAATGTTGTTGCAGCCAATACTTGTCCTGGATTGAGGGAATTCAACTGTCTGACCTGGTGGTCCATTAAGTGTGAGATTAGGCATCTTTCTCTTTGCATTTGAGGATGAATGAGTCCTTAGTTTGCCCTACTCCTATGATGTCTCAATTCTTCATTGATGATCTTCCGTCTTATCATTTCCAGTAAGGCATCATAACGGTAGGGTCTTTATTTTGCACATCTCTCCAGAAGAGAGAGTTCATGTCCAGTCCTCCAATTAGGACTGTTAGAGCTTCCCTATCTGTAACTTGCACATAGTAGGTCATTTTATTAGTAAAATAGGATAGGAATTTTTTAATGACTCGCGTTGTTGCTGTCTCATGTCCTGTAGGCGTTATATATTAAGTTTCACCTTCCTTGCTCCATGCAAAGCGCTTAAGGAAAGTTTTCTTGCAGTCTGGCCAACTTCGAATGCTTCCTTTTGGAAGTCTATTATACCATATTCCAGCCGCTTCACTTAGGGTTAAATGGAGTGCTCTACACTTCATGGCGATGGTGGTTCATATGAATCTTGAAGCTATTGAGATGATTTGCAGGATCGCTTCTTCCATCATGGTTGGAAATTTTAGGGAACGTGAAGTGGTTTATTATAGGGGCATTCCTAATCCCTTACGAAAATGGTAGATTTTCATCATCGTCATCAAGATGACAGGACCTTTGTGGCTCGTTTGAATCTTTATCTTCCGTAACTCGAGTTTCTAGGATGGTTAGGAAGGTCCTGCTTGACTCCTGGTATATTTAGCTCTCCTATCACGCCTATTTCTAGGGTGAGGATTTCGAGGTACATTATAAATCTGCGCATTTTGTCTTTCAAATCGAGGAGGTTCCTGCTATCTATTTCTAGGTATAGGGAGAGATTGAGCCAGCCTATTTCTAGGCACAGAGAGAGGATAAGCCTAAGCTCTAGGCAACCCTAAGCTCTGCCCGTCAAAGACACTTACAGACCTCTAGGGCATAACTTCTGGGTCATAGTTTAGGGGAAAGTTGAATGGGACCTCAATAGATCGGTCAATGGCATAGTCGGTGGATATATCAACCCCAATTTCCCTTTCCTATAGAGCTTCCTCCATTGAGTAATGTTGGTAGTCAGTCATTTAGCTTTGGACCTCCTATTTATCGTGGTAGTAGTTTCCTTATGAAGGACCATGAAATGCATTTCTTTGGGCTGCATATGGAGGAAGTGGGTATCATCCTTGGCCCTACATGATCCTTAGTAGTTCATGCATGACTATGTTCTGTTGGGTTATATTTCTCATATTTGTGGCCATTGTGGCCACCTTCCTACTAAGCCTAGCAGCTATCTTAGACTCACCTCGTCTGTGCTATTGGTGAGGTCGATGGCGAGTAGTTGGGACAGCATGTAAGGGTTCTTCTTCTTCAGGGTGTACCCTAGCCCTTCGAGGTGCAGTTTCTTCATTGTTTGAACTCATGATACTAAACTTTTTTTGAACGAATGATATTCCTTTTTTCAAGGATTAGACTAGCTTCCAATCAAACTGTTTATCTTGGACTTTCTCAATAGTTCTTTCTTTAAAAACACTTCATTTTTCAAAGACTTGAAAATCACTTCACAGAAAGAGTTACTCCCAACTGGCTTTTTCACATAAAGTTTTCGTGGTTAAATGTGTGGTTTCCCAAAGACAATGCCAGTCTGTTGACCCCTTTTTCATAATGCAAATGTGGACAACAGATGTCGGTCCCACTCACGCCAATTCAAGCAAGTTTTGGCACGTTTTGACCTGAGAATCGGACTGAGAAGAGGAGTGCATGAACACAATAGATGCTTTACAGCGTGAAACAAAAATGATCAAGCACCTACAATAGTGAATAAGATGATTGTACTAAAAAACATTCACCAACAAAGTGTCAATGACCTGAGATCAAACTAACAAATGTAGAACAAGCAAGATGGTATATTAAAAGTATTTTTCTTGAGTCTATTCTTATATATTCGAATCAATATTCAAAATACAATCATTTACAATTTGCAAAGACCACCTATTTATAGATTTCTAACCGACGTGGTCATTGGATCAGAACCACATGGCCTCATCTCCTTGATTGAAGTCTCACATCACTAAGTCTATCATACATTAAATACATTGATAACGAGTCAGTTATCCTACACATTAGGCTGACACATCTGACATTCTTTATTACAAATGTTACATCGATCATTCCTAAAGATTGCCTACAAATCTTATAAGAGACAACTTCAACTTCAACGACTTCGGATGAACCGAGGGCTTCGGCCGAAGGAAATTTCATATTGGTGGTCTTCTGTGTGAAGAGTTTTGGCTTTTTCTTTGATTTCTTACGCAGTGTTTCAATTTAAGAGTTTCAGCCATTTAGATAGGGCTTCAAAACACTTAAGAGCTCTAGCCATTTAAACAGTACTTCGGCACAGGAATTTTAGCTTTTGTTTAACTTTTTTACAATTGACCAATTGCATTTTTGTTGACCTTCCTTTCCATATGTACTGCGACGTGACACTTTGAGTGGAGCCTCAGTGGCGAGGCGTAACAAGTTCTTCAAAACTTTAACCTTTATTTTTGGAGAGCATTACATTTAAAGAAATTTAAGTCCTGAGACTTTGATCAAACCTATATACTATTGGACAAAAAAATTACAAAAGAAGTGATAAATTACAATATGCAATAGTCAAATCTCTCAAAGTTTGAATTACTAAGGTATTATAATAATTACATGAAAAATAAGTATATTATTTTGTTTAGTTTTAATGCATCCTATGTATCTATTACGGGTTTTTCTAAGTCATCTCCCACGTCATCGCTAAGTCAAGTGACGAACTGAATACGATCGCCATGTGGGGGATAAAAGGATGAACTAGATTAATCCTCCACCAGGACGAACTGAATACGACTGCCATGTGCAAGATAAACTGAATACGATCGCCACGTGGATCTATCATCAACCTAGGACGAGTTGATTTTGTCTCGCCACATGAGAGATGAACCGATTTCATCCATCATCCTCGTGGATGCAAAGGCCTACACTCTACCTCACTTCATTGCAATCAAAACTCGCCACATGAGAGATGAACCGATTTCATCCGTCATCCTCGTGGATGCAAAGGCCTACACTTTACCTCACTTCATTGCAATCAAAACTAAGTCTAAAGTGATAATATCCAAAATATTATTAACACTCCTCCACAACTACTCCACTTCAACCCTGTGTACTTAAAGATATTTTATGGAAATGTCTCAAGAACCAAATCCTTAGGACTGATTGATAAGATATATGGCAAACTCCAAAACATCAACTTAATGCCTTACAATGTTAGGGAGTATTAAATGAACCACCTACCTATGGATTGATGGTTTGACACATAGGAGAAGATGGTTCGCCCTAGATACAAGGCCACATGTTCCCCATCCAACGATTCCTCTCTTATTCCCTATCACTATAAAAACTTACACTTACACTATAGGAGGGTGTGGTCCCTGAAAAGATAGAAGAAGCCCAAGTTTTTACATGATCACCATCCATATGTACACCACCACTAAAAATCCCATTCTGTTGAACATCATTCCGAACGTCCCAAATTATGTCTACCAACTCACTAACTTGATCGTTAGATTGCTTGCTGCCACTTCCACCCCTACCAGAAAAGGCTACGAACAACTAACGATGTTTTGCTACGTGTAGTAAGGAGCTCACGTGGAAGAATTCTGTTGGCCACGTGTTTGGGTCATTATTCTGGGTCAATAGATTGGCTTTATTTGTGGAAAATCATTACAATAACCACGAACATCCCCATAAATGAAAAGCTTACCGAAATATCCACTTGGCCTCTCCCTTGAAAAAGAAGTTGTTCTTTAAGAAAGAACAAGTGGAGGCCCCAAGAAAGGAAGTTGGAGTGTTATTAATTATCTCTTGAAAGAATGTGTGCAAGCTCAAGAATAATGAGTTCAAGAAATGAAGATGTGAATTCAGTGAGAGTAGAAGAGGTCTCTGAAAAACAAATCCTCCGAAACAATATCACTCATCAAAGGCCTAATCACCGCCATCGTAGAGACAGAAAAACTGTTGTACGATTAACTGCTGGGATTGCTCATATGGCTACCAACATTTATCTGCTGGGATTGCTCATATGGCTACCATCATGAGTAGCATTGCAGCGCAATATACGGCTATGCATGAACTCCTCACAATCAGCTCACAAACCACGCCACGCAGAAGTGGGAGAAAGCCACATAACCCATTCAAGTCGACAAGGAAGATAGTCTATAGTTGAAATGGAAATGGGGGTAGATGTCTCTTCCAACTACGCCTCTGGGCAACCTGCTAACAACGCTCAGGTTGGAAAAGATATTTTCCTACGGATTATGAACAGCCCCAAAGGTCCGTAAGCGTGTTTGATCGGATCGAACATACGCCTAGGAGTAGAAATCAGTTTGTTCACCAAACAGCTCAACCATAAAAACAAGCACACAGCCAAATAGCTCAAGTTTCCTTACCTAGGAACATGTGAGAGAAGCGAGACTTGATGAACCGAGGAAATTAGGCAAGGATGTCCCAACCATTGTCTCGTTACTTGGTAGATGAGAATGATTCCGATGGACCATGCAGGTTCTATGAACTTGACGACAATGACGACAACCTTCCATTCTCCAAAGAACAATGTAGTTTTCCATGCCTCATAATTTTGTACCTTGTAAAATTCCTAAAATGAGGAAAAATGCGACCTAGAGAAACACCTTAACAAATATAAAACACTGATGAAAATCAAAGGTGCATCACCAACTTTGAAATGTAGATCTTTTCATTTAACATTAAGTGGAGCAACTGAAGTGTTGTACGGTCAGCTAGCGCCACTCAGCATTAGGAGTTGGCCTGACCTGAAGAAGGGCAAACCCCTGTACAAGGAGGAAATGTTGAGATGGCGGAAGCCCTTAGAAGAGGTCTTCCAGATGAAGCGGTGTTGGATGAATTGGACCCCTGAATCATCGAGTCAGAGTTACAAACTGCCCCAATGGAGAAGCTAGAGAGTTTTTCTGTGGAATCTCAAGACACTTCTAAAATTCTGCAGGTTGGAAGGGACTTGAAAGATAAAGTGAAAGAGGAGCTGAAGAACTTTCTGCTTCGAAACCTTGACATCTTCGCATGGAAACATGAGGATATGGCAGGAATAGACCCAAAGGTCAACTGCACCACTTAAGGATCGATCTGGACCAAGACCCACATAGATAGAAGAGAAGAGCCTTCAATACCGAAAGGTACGAAGCTTTGAAGGAGGAGGTCAAAAAGTTGATAAAAATGGTTTCATTATAGAGGCCACCTATCCTTAGTGGATATCCAATCATGTGTTGGTAAAGAAACACAGTGGTAAATGGAATGTATGCATTGACTTCTCCAACCTCAATCAGGCATGTCCGAAGGATAGTTTTTCGCTTACTAGGATAGACCAGCTAGTAGACTCTACCATAGGACTTGAGTTATTGAGTTTCATGGATGCCTATTCAGGTTATAACTAGATCCTCATACACCCTGCGGATGAGGAAAACACTTATTTCATCACTAATAGAGGACTATATTATTATAGGGCGATGCCATTTGGATTGAAAAATGCTGGAGCCACCTACCAAAGGTTGGTAAACAAGATGTTCGCTAAGTATATTAGCAAAACAATGGAAATCTATGTGGATGACATTTGGTGAAAGCCTCCAAGCAAATGATCATATAAATCACCTGGATGTTGCCTTCCAGATTCTCAGAAGATATGGGATGAGGTTGAATCCACTCAAATGTGCATTCGGTGTGGCTTCCTGAAATTTCCTTGGGTACATTGTGAATCAGAGAGGAAATGAAGCAAATCCAAAAAAAAAATAAAGCTTTAATCGAAATAAGATCGCCATAAAAGCCTAAAGAGGTGCAAATAACATGACTCAATCTTTTTATCTCAAAGGCCACGGATAAATGTCTTCCCTTGTTTAAGATTTTCAAAGAGGAAAAGAGGTTAATATGGACACCAGAGTGTGAGGAAGTGTCCACGCACTAAAAATTCACCACAGACAGCCCCCCTCTTATCCAAACCTAAGGCGGGGGAGCCCTTGTTTCTCTATTTAGCTGTATTCGGCGACGCTGTTAGTTTTGTTCTTATAAGAGAAAAGGATATACACTAGCTACCCATTTATTATAGAAATAAGGCCTTATTACTGATGGAGGTACGTTACCCAAACATAGAGAAACTCACCATTACCTTGGTCACTGCATCTCGAAAGTTAAGATCATACTTCCAAGCTCATAATATTAATGTACTGATGACCTTCCTATGTAAGCAAGTCTTTCTAACGCCTCAGGGAGGATGTTAAAATGGGCAGTTGATCTCAGTGAGTTCGATATAATGCATAAATCAAGGACCTCAATTAAAGGTTAGGCTCTTGCTAATTTTGTTGCCGAATTTGCCAAAATTTCTGAAATAGACGTAAATATGGAACCGGTGGAACATCCCACTTGGAATCCCTTTGTTCATGGATCATTAGGTTAATGCGGTTTGGGGATCAGAGTGGTATTGGAAAGCCCTAAAGGTCATAGGTTAAATTGCACTGTAAGGTTTGGATTCAAGGGGTCAAACATGTGGCTGAGTATGAGGCATTCCTAGCCGGCTTCCGTTTGGCAAAGGAAATGTAAGTAAGGATATTGCTAATCAATAGTGACTCTCAATTGGTGGTAAGCCAAGTCAATGGCAACTTCTCAGCTAAAGACAAAAGTATGGTAGCATACCTCAAGCTGGCATGAACTTCCTCTCCAACTTTGAAAGATTTGAATTAATGCAAATTCTCCGTCTTGAGAATACCCATGCCAACGCTCTAGTGAGTTGGCTAGCAGCAAAGATTTAGAACTCCTCAAGGTCGTCCCCATTGAACATCTGACTAAACCTTCAATTGTGGTAAAAGAAGATGTGATGTAGGTCGAGGGCACCCCATCTTGGATGCAACCCATCATCGCATTCCTTAGGGAACAGACTTTGCCTAGCGATAAAGCTAAGGCTCACCAGTTTAGGAGAAAGGCAGCTCATTTCATTATACATGATGGTGTGCGTATAAGTGGGGTTTCTCATCCCCCCTCCTTAGGCCCACACTAAAAAAGGATTCGATAAAGTTTGTGCACATGTGTGATAGGTGCCAGCGTTTCTCCAACGAGCAAAGGCAGCCCTTGCAAGAGCTCAAGGTCATATCAAGCCCATGGCCATTTGCCAAGTGGGGAGTGAATTTTATAGGACCACTACTGAGAGAGATGGAGAATGCCTAATTTACCATAGTCGTGATCGACTACTTTATATAGTGGGTCGAGGCGGAGCCCTTGGCTAAAATAATTGAGGCAAACACTTCCAAATTTCTTTGGAAAAATGTTATATGCAGGGTTCGACATTTCCTATTCTATTGTGTCAGATAATGATAAACTACTCAACAACATGAAGGTCAAGGATTTGTGCAATGAGCTCGGAATTAAAAAAACATATATCAACATCTCATCATCCCCAAGCCAATGGATAGGTTGAAACAATCAACAAAACCATTATGCACACCCTCAAAAGAAAGTTGGATGCTTCGAATGGGTCATAGGTTGATGAACTCCCCCAATTTCGCTGGGCCATATACACCATCAACAGAACTGCGACCAGAGAAATCCCATTTTTCATGACATATGGAGCCGAGGTCATAAGCCCAGTAGAAGTGGAAGTGCATTCGCCTCATCTCATCCACTTTAATGAAATAACCATTGATAAATTGAGGAGATATGAGCTTGAATTCCTTGAAGAGAGGATGAAAGATTCTCAAGTCAGGTTTGCCACATACCAACGTAAAATAGCTCGTTATTACAACGCCAAAGTGAAGAAAATGAACTTTCGCATAGGAGTAGTACTCTGAAAGTTTTTCTATCCTCAAAGGAGCTAGGAACAGGAACATTCGAATCCAGTTTGGAAGGCCAATACCATGTTACAGAAGAAGTGTGACCTGGAACCTCTAGGATTGATAACTTGGAGGAAAAGTTAATGCCTCACCCTTGGAACATTACGCACCTAAGGAGATATTATCAGTAGGGGATTTTCAAAATGGTGTAACTTTGATCGTGTAAATAGTTTTGCTAATGAAATGAATAAGTTGTCATTTCATTATTCTTATCCACCATGGAGAACACTTTTGAAGAGGTACGTGATGCCTCCTACGGGGCAACCTTTGTCGAGGATGTCAACTTCGTTAGGAGAGGTACGCGACGACCCTACTGGGGTCGCCTCATTTGCCCTCTAAAAGTGATGCTTTCCATGGTACACTATCCACCGTCGAGAATGCCCTTGATAAGGTGCATGATGCCTCCCATGGAACCACCTCTATTAAGGATGTCCACTTCGTTAGAAGAGGCATGCAACTCCCTCACTAAGGTCGCTTCATCTGCCCTGCAAAAGTGATGCTCCCCATGGATGCACCATCCACCGTGGAGAATACCCTTGGAGAGGTGCGAGATGCCCCATAAGGCCATCTCTATTTAGGATGTTCATTAGTTGAAGCGAGGTATTTACACTTGTTCATTCATTGAAGCGAGGTGTTCACACTTGTTCATTAGTTGAAGCGATGTGTTCACACTTGTTCATTCATTGAAGCGAGATGTTCACTCTTGTTCATTAGTTGAAGCGAGGTGTTCACACTTCATCATTCATTGAAGCGAGGTGTTTACACTTGTTCATTAATTGAAGCGAGTTGTTTACACTTCTTCCTTCATTAAAGTGGGGTATTTGCACTTATTCATTCATTGAAGTGAGATGCTTACACTTGTTCATTCATTGAAGCATTTCCAGAATGGCTTCGGAGAGTTCATCTTCCTTGCTCTCAAGGAAGTCAGATGCTTTGCTGCGAATAGGAGGATTCGTAGGCTTCTTCATTTTCTTCAGAGGTGGCTCCACTGGTTGGCCAGTAAGATCATACGAACTGGTTCTTTTAACTACCACTCTAGTTGGTGCCTCAGAAGTAATGGTTTTAGCCACCCCGGTGGAAATATGAGGTGGTAGAGGTAGCTTGGCCATGGTCGCAACCGAAGATAACGCCCCAGATAAGCCTGCCCTTCTCCTATTTACCAGTGAAGTGTCATCCTTCACTTCTTCCTCTTCTAAAAGCGATTGCTTTTTACTTAGCGGATTCAATTTTTCTATCTACTTTTTGTACACAAACGAACTAGTCTTTAAGGCTCTCGCCTCGGCTACACTACGCCGTATTGTGGCAACATCTAGCCTCAATGTTTTCTTTTTCAAGAAATCATCTAAAAGAAGAGAAAAGAGTTAGTACATTCAAGTAGGGTATTAAATAGAATTCAAAAGTGCAGATAACTCACCCCGGGATGCCATCAATCCGTGTAAGGTGAAGTGTGTGTTCTTATCAATCAGTTCATTGTAGCTCCAATCCTTAGGTGGTAGCTGGTAGACGTGGCTAATGATATCCCACTCTTCAGTAGAGATTTCACACCTCGACAACGAACTTGCAAGCAGAGAAAATGTTAAGCAATAAGAACTCACTTCAAAAAAATCAAGTAGTTAGGCAGAAGAACTTACTGGTGAAAGAATAAGTGGTTGGAACGGTTAGAGGAGCCATGAGGTTGTCCTCCATGCTGTCCCACCTCCCTGACACCTAAAACCATGACTTTCTCTACTCCTCCACCGATGAGAGCGTGTCTATTGCGAAGGAGGAGTGAGATCCCTAGGGAGTCAGATAGTACCACCCCTTACTCTTATCACCTCCAAAACCATTCTGATTTTGAAATAAACTGTGAATGAGAGAACTTAACTTTGGTTTTGAACAGAGCAACGGTCACCTTAAGTTATCAAAGGACGTCGGATTTGCAAGGTGATGGTCACCAGAAAAGAATAGTTGGAGGTTTTTGCAAAATGAAAATTAAGCAAATGAAGAAGCTTTAGCCTTAAATAGGTGATGTTAGCGAGCCTCAACCATTAGATGACTATTGATTCCATCCTCACCGTTCATATTCTTGGTTGATCAGCACCGTTGAATTCAAAACATCATTTGATGAATGACCCTGATGAAGTGGTTCGTCTTATGCTCGCACAAACATATGACCTCGAGCTCGCTCAACCATCGCAATGATTACCATTTATTACATGGGAAGCATGTAATTGAAGCAAGCAACACCCACAAAAATAGCCTAGGAAAACGCAAAGGTTTTTCATATCATTAGCATAGGACCCTAGGTAATCCAATCACTTAAGACTTTGTCTCTGCCACAACTTTCCTTAAAGTTGCCATCACACAAAGCTTCGTCCTTCTACTAAGACTTTGCCTCTGCCACAACTTTTCTTAAAAGTTCCCATCACTTAGGGTTTCGTCCTTCTGCTGGGACTTCGCCTTTAGCACAACTTTTTAAGTAATTACATCAACAAAGTCCATGCATTATATGAATATCCATACATGAACTTGAGGGACTATTGTTACGAATTTTTCCAAGTCATCTCCCACGTCATCGTCATGTCAAGGGACGAACTGAATACGACCTCCACGTGGAGGATAAACTAGATTCATCCTCCACCAAGTCGAACTGAATACGACCTCCAAGTGGCCTCCATAAGGACGAATTGAATACGACCGCTGCATGGATTTATCCTCCACTCGGGACGAACTCATTTCACCCTCCTCAATGAATCGGACGAATTGATTTTGCTTTCCATGTAGGGAAAGAATTGATTTCATCCACGTAGGGAAATAACTGATTTAGTATAGGGTTATTTAAGTCATTTTAAAATTTTCATTTTGTTAGGTTAGTTAGAAGTCTATGTATATATATGTTGGTTCTGTCATTTTCATTTCCTGAATTTAGTTGAATAACAATTCATTTTTCCCTCCACCTTTCTTCTCTCATTCTAGAGTATTCTTATTACATTTCATCATAGCACTTTGGGAATTCCTAGGAGTTCATACTTGTGAATATTTGGAATATATATTTACAAGATAAAATATACAACTTCTTGATGAGATATAGATTTATATCCTAAGTATATTTCACTTTGTCATGCTTCATCCAACGAGACTTCAAGAATAGAGCACGTAACAAGCGAACTCGGGATAGCATTCCCCATCACCATCCTACCTAATCTATCCGAGGCTCATGGTAGCCAAACCACCATGAAGAGGTTGATCCCTCCATGGCCGAGGTGAGGCGACTTGTTGTGGCACCAATCCAAGGCAAAAAGGCTCCTAGAAGATCCTCTATACAATATCTTATGTGATTGATTAATGTGACATCTTTGCAGCATGAGTCTTATTAGCCAACTTGTCTGCCTACTTTTTTTCAAAAACATTAAATTCCTTAAACCTAGGGCTGGTGAAGTGATGCTTATGATGGGCGCCTTAGTGGTTGAGATGAAGCTAAGTGTCTTTTCATCCAACGGTAACCACTCCACATGTTTCATTGTAAAAGCTCCACTTAAAGTCATTTGAAGGTAATGCAATTTTACACTCATAGTAATAATTGCTTGGTATATTTAATCGTTTTACTACACAGAAATGGGATGTAATTATATAATCTTGATAAAAATTAATTAGAAGAGTAAAGTTTTCATTTTGCATCTGAGATAAATTACAAATATTTGAGGTGTATAGACTATAGGTTTATTCATCTTAGGGTCAAGTGTAAGTATTATGCCTAACTCCAATCGATTTTGGACATAAATAATTCTAATATATAATTGACGTATTTTACTTATGACAAGATCTATTATTTAATTGAATTAATATTCTACTAAATTAAATAATATAGTTCATAACTTTAAATCTTTGTAATTTGTTAATCACAACGAGTTATGATTGTGAAATACAAATTACATATGATTGAATCTTAAATTATCTGTGGTCGCAAGTAATAATAAGATACGTATATCGTTATTAAGGATAGACCATCATGTATATCATTTCTTACTTGTAAATTAAGTAGTTGATCTCACAAGTTAAAGTGTAGTGATACTTAAATGAATATGTAAATATTTTGTTAGAGAACAAAACATTATAGACTTGTTGGAGAGATTACACATGGATAACTATTTGAGTGTTGTGGTTAATATCTAACGTTTGGTAGTGGAATTGGTCATTTGACTTGATATCATCATAGTGCCTTATATGGGGACGATCATGCTTGGTGATGTTGGATGTTGCACTATCAAGAGTCATTAATATAACATCGTTCGGGTACATCAAGAATCATATAGGAGTTGTGAATGATTAATAGAGGATTCGATACTCTTAGTTAGTAAGAGTTTATGATATACATTTCATTAAGTTAAGTTGATAACGAAATCTTTCATTAATTAATGGACTATGTTTAATTAATTATGGGACCAGATTAAGTTTAAGTGTCGAACCAAGTCCACTGGAACTTCTATTAATAAGCCATTATGGTTTTCAAAATCACGTTTGTTCATGTTCAAGTTAAGCAAAGGAATTTGTAGAATTCAACAAATGTATAATTCATATCACAGTTTCTATTTAAACACAAAGCAGATCATTGGTAAGAATTGAAATTAATTTTATTCTCTGGGAGCATGATTAAGTAAATATCCAACATCAAGATCGTCTAATTATTAACTATAATATCGATTATTTGATTAAGCTCATAATTCAGAAGTGAAATTTTGAGTTAAGAGTTGATCGAATCTAAATTTGAACCATTGGAGCTTGGATCATTTAGGTAGCTCCATAACTAAAAGATAATATAAGTAATTTACTCTAAGGCATTGAAGGTCGTACGTGAGAGCATAACATGATACTTAAGGGCCTAAGGCTACATTTAAATCCAAATTTTTGGACGAATAGATTTTGTAACAGTAATTTTTATTTTTTTTAGAATGTGTAGTTAAAAGTAGAAACAGTTTTGAATTTACATGTAAATTATTTTTACTAAGAGAAAGTATGATTAAAAATGAATTTGGTAAAAAATGAATTTTTAGAAAATGAAGCTTAAACATTGGCTAAGTCTCCCAAGGAGCACGTACCATGCAAGAGGAGATGGAGGGACAGAGGGAGGAGTCGTCCACTTTAAACCCTGTACTATGTTGTAAACGATGTTATGAAATCGAAGCTAACATAGATGTTGAAAACGATATGGTGAGAAAGCAAATAGAAAGTTTTTGAAGCTAACATAGATCATGTGTCATGAGTAATTTTAATTTTTTAAGAGACTCGACCTAAAATTATTCATAACATAAACCCCAATAAATTAAGAGTTGATTGAATTTATGTATGTACATCATAGGAGGGTACAAAAACCTATCTAGGGGCATGCTACCAAAGTCTAGGGGAGGGGAGGGGCGTATTCCTCGTCCATTCATCATACTTTACAAAAGATGCTCATCTGAATATCAATTGGTTACAATTGATAACGATGTTACGAGAAAAAAAACACATAATGGTTTTTGACATTCATCATATTTCAATCTAAGTCCTTAATCTCAATTGTGTTTAAAATAATAGCCATAAAATAGAAAATTGAATTAAAATTAGGTATTCCAACTTTGAAAGCGAGACATGCATTTGATTGAGATGTTGGTACCATCTGTTTATATTAATTATATTATGCCAGAAGACAAAGATTTCAAACACTAACTGGCCAAAATATGCTAGTTTACTCTTGAACCATCAAAGCTGCCACTACCTTATCAAATATTTCTTTGGGCCTCAATATAATTCTCTATTTTGATTAGAAAAAAAATTAAAAATTAAAAATTGGTTAATCATTTTGAGGGTGGGGCAGCTATTCCACTTCCAAGATTTTGATATTATTACACATTTATTTCCATATTATCATATAATATTTTCATTTTAGGGAGAACTAGACTTGATTGAAGTAGACATCTGGAAAGAGATTTTTTTTTTCCCCCAATCTTACGGATCTCCATTCCAACTACACTTGACCAATTTTCAAATCTAGTTAGAAAAGAAGCAGATGACAAATCCATTACTTATCCACATTTAATAGTTGTATACCATCTTTAATTTTTTTTAAAAATATATTTCATGCATTAGATTGAATTTAAAATAATATTATTTACTATTTGAATAATGTTATCAACTATCAGTGATGTTGAGTATTAATTTAGATGTCAACTTATCATAAGTCCTATTAAATATATCATAATTTTTTATATTTAATTGAAACTGTAATTTAATGTCACTAGTACTGTCACCTAAAATGTGTTAAACACAAATAGTGACAAATACTTGTACTCATAGTTTCATACAACATTGGTATTAAGGCTCCACTATCAAGCAATTTCATATTGGTGCTATTTTATACTTTATAAGAATTTGTGTATTCCTTCTTCATTGATCTAAAAAAAAAACTATCAGCTGAGAAAGTAGGCATCAAGTAGCTGGCCTGATGAAGATAACTAAGTGACACACTAGAGTTTATACTAGCACAAGAAGGTTGTGCCTTACCGCACTACGAAGGGATGCACAATATACATCACTGCGATGCTTTAGATTCTATAGTTAAAGGTTCAAATATGCTAGTTTTCATATGATTTGTTCCAAAAAAAAAAAAGTAACAAAAATTGTAGCAATGGAAAAATATAGAACTGATTTGACATTCTATTCAATTATATGTAAAAAAAAGTAAAAATTTAGAACCGACTAATCATAATCAAGCCGTTTACTTGCAAAATCAGTCGAGTCATTCCAAAATTTGTTTAAATATTTTTACCTCCAATTTGGTCTTTAACCTTTTGGAATGGGGTCTAATTCTCGTTGCAAACGAGCCACAGCGGTACTTAACTACCTAATGATGGCTTGCCACATGTCCAATTGTTAGTTTAAAATATTATGCTGTCCCAGCCATGCCTGCATTGGACGGCAAAATTAGTCCACGTGTTTGATATTCTTTCTACATGGAATAATTTAGTGTAG
Organism: Fraxinus quadrangulata; assembly: GCA_903798255.1. Lineage (NCBI taxonomy): Eukaryota > Viridiplantae > Streptophyta > Magnoliopsida > Lamiales > Oleaceae > Fraxinus > Fraxinus quadrangulata. The sequence goes on along the minus strand of CAIGRB010082534.1, from coordinate 2,422 downwards.
AATTTAGCATTTAAAGCTTGGTCCTGCAAAATTTGATTCACCATTTATTGAATGAGTTTCGTCGTATACAGGGCTCTTTTGACATGATTTTTATTTTTACTTTTGCTCTATGTAGAAACATTTTTTAAGAAACCTACCTTAATTTTTGTTTCAAAACTAATGTTTAAAGATGTCTTTATTCCGACAGTACTTTTAGAAGAAGTCATGTTTGACTAATTTTATATAAAAGTTCTTCAAACTAAAAGAATAACTTTCATAAAATTTATCAAATGGGCAAAAAATAATTTTTCAGTCTCAAAATCTCTTTTTAACTTTTCAAAAATCATACTAAACAGATTCTTAATATGTCATGAGAAGAAGAAAATTCATTTATATTACTTGGCCTCTTTAGTAAAATTTATAATTATTTATCAATGATCAAACTTTTGCCCAGTTTGATGACTATTATTTGGTCAAAATAAAGTTTTAAATAATGGATTTTTAGAAAATATATGATTAAAAAGTAGGAAAATATTTTTAGTTTATGTGCATAATTTTTTGTCGTATGAATGTGTAATCGAAAATGAGTGCCTAGAAAAAATAATTTTGAATAATGATTACCAAATATGGGCTTTATTTTCAATAATACATTTCAATGAATTTACAAATATTATCTACTTATTCAACATTCAATTATATCGATTTATAAATTAAAATATCACAAACGGAGTGTTAAGCATAAATTTTAATTAATTATGCACATTTACTTAAATTTTAATTCTAAATTCAGAGATGGAAAAAAACCTCGATAAATTAATAGTTAAGATAAAATTTGTTTCAGTCGTTCTACATGTATATTCTACTTGACATCATGGTTGACACTCCTTCCACATGGCACAATCATCTCCTTAGATTTCCTCGACAACATTTCACATCATTGCTCAGACTATTCTACATAGAAGGAATGTCAACCAAAATGTAAACAAAAATGTACATCTAACATTATTGAATTTGTTATATTCTATAAAAATGAATCTTTATGTAGCATTTTGAATTTTGATATTTCACTATTAGATGTGAGCCTCAAAAAAAATGTATGGAGTGTTGCGAAATTATCACGTAAAATGGACGGTATCATATACAAGTAATAAATTAATGATGAATATATATATTCCACCAAGTTTGATTATTTATTTCACTTTAATTAAAACTAACTCCAACAAGATTACACATATTCAATAAGATGATTTTTACTTGTCGAGTTTTTCTGACTAATAACTAAAATTAGCAATGGAGAAAAGAATAAAGAGGTAGGAATCAATTACGTGGTGAAGAAATCGAAACAATAAGTTGAATGAGATATCACCCATATATTATAAGAAGAAGAATATGGAATGAATATTTCAATCTTTATCTTCAACTTTAAGAAACTCTAAAATCTTCAAACTTAAATATAATTTTTTGAGTCTTTTCTTTAATTTCTTCCAATAAAATGAATTTTTGTCACAATACAATGAAAATTTCTGAAATAATGCAATTAATGATTCAGCATCACTTCCTATTGTTTTATTTTTCTTTCAATTGTGGATTTAGCCTATAAAAGTCAAATATAACATAAAGTGAGTTGAAATTCACTCGATTAATTTGATTTTAAGTTAATTTAAAAACCTAAATAAGCATGTAAATACTTATAAAGATATTTAGTGAATTTTTAACAACTCGTCTCAAAATTGTAGTGATGTGTCAAAATTCTTACAATTGACCGCTAAAATGAAAGCAAAAATTTATTGATGGTAAAATTGAGTCATTTTATTATCGTAAACTTGAATAGCTATAGCAATCACAGACAATAGGTTTAAAATCCTACCATCATCAACTTAAAAATTTTTGTGTACATTCCCTGAACGAAAATGCTAACTTTTCTAACAGATCCTTTATCAAAAACAAAATGATGGGAAAAAAAAAAAACTTTCCTTGATGAATTGCAAAATGTCGAGTATATAGTTTGTCCTTCTTGATCTTCTAGATCAACTTACCCCTTTGTTTTTAGTTAAGGTACAAAACTANAATATATATATATATATATATAGTGATTAAGACCTAATTATAATGTATAATTCAATAATGAGAAATATACATATTAATTATCTTATGTTAAGAATAAAGTAAACATTGATTAGATTCTTGAACAAACCTTTTAATAATAATAATCAAAGTCAGTTGTAGCAGGAAAAAATATAAATCACACTTTTGGGCATTGACATTAACTGGTCTGCCTTTTCAACTGGCCAATAACTTAATGCCACAATTTGATTTGTTTGAAAATGAGTCAAAAACAATACTACATGAATGTCTTCTCAAAACTTAATTATTTGCAAAGAATTTTGTTTTCAATTTTACTCCCCTATAGTCTTGCTTCCATTTTTCGTCTATTCCAAATTAT